>OU426871.1:3499660-3502160 GCA_911387685.1 Dolichovespula media
AATCTCTCTCTCAAGAGATAGAGAGAGAAAGAGGGAGAGAGAAAAAGAGAGACAGAGAGAGAGAGAGAGAGAGAGAAAGAGAGAGTCCTCACGGGGCGCAGTAAATCATGTTGTAAGGTTGATAGAGGAGAAACCAGCGTTGAAAAGGATACTGCGAAGCAACGAGATCATACATAACTCCAGCATATTTTTCGCTCATCAAAGGATACTCTCCTCTCTCTCTCTCTCTCTCTCTCTCTCTCTCTCTCTCTCACATGGATTCGGTTACAAGTTAGCTCGCGCGCGTATAAAATGGCACAGATCCTCGATCGCTTCCGAAGAAAGATAAGATGGATATCGAGGTGAGTCACCTTAAACTGGAAGCATTTATATCTTGGTTACTTTCAATGGTGATAAAAAAAGGAATATATATAAATTATACATATATATATTTATGCTTTGAAGGGTTTTGATATTATAAGGATTAAAAGTATTATTTGTAAATTTCATAATATAAAAATTATTATACTACTATATTATATATATATATATATATATATATATATATTATATATATTTATATTTATGTTAAATAATATAATATGTAATATATAGCTAATTTATTATAATATTATATGACACACATATATATATATATATATATATAATTCTTATGTATTATGATCTTCGGATATATATTTTTACATATAACAGTTATATTAATAAGTATTAATATAATGAAAATAATATAATTTGTTACGATAAACGCTGTTACATAAAAAATATTAATATTATTGTATTATATTATATTGTATACATATAATGTCATTATATATAATATATGGTTATTTGTTATATATCATAATTATTTATATTATATAAATAATTATATAAATAATATAATATATAAATAATTGTAATCTAATATTATAATATACTATATAATATATAATATGTAATATATAATATATAATAATTGTTGTGTGTTATGACCTTTGGATTATATCTTTTAAACATAAGAATTATTATATTAATAATTATTAATATATTGACGATAATGTAATGTGTTGTTCTCTATTTTATTATAATTTTAATTAACAAAATTAAATAAAAGATATATATCAAATTAAATCATGATAAATTGTACTATTTCTTTCACGTCACTCTAATAATGATTTTCAAAAATATCAAAGTCAATTAAAACATTAAAATATTGTCATTGAAATATTTTATTGTATCGTAAAAGTATCTTAGTTAGCAGTTTTATTTTTTTTTATTTATTACACTTTTTCAAATAAATATATGGAAATTTAAAATTAAAACCAATAAACTTGATGAATCCTTAACAAATCAAAGAATATTGTCATGCTATTATATATAACAATATCGAGAACAATTTAACATATAAAACAAACAATCCCACGATTAAAACTTCGTTCGATAATTCCTAGTGATCATTATGAAAGTTTCACAAGTTCAAAAGGTTCATATGTACGAACACATTTTCACAAGTAAAGATATTCAGTTTTTACTTGCTTTTCTTTTGTTTATTTATTTCTAAATAAATATCAACGATCATCAGAAACCATGATAAACGCGATAAAAATTCTTACTACCTCTTTCCTTTCCCAAGGCCACCCCTCCCCTGACCATACTCCACCCACTACTCTTCACACGTCCGTCAACCATATCGCACCTCAGAAATTTTGTTTTATCACGATAAGTAATCGAGATATACATAGGTACTTATTTACTTACATGTTTCCAGTTTAAGCTGACTCACACGGTATATATATATATATACACTGATAGATCTTACGCGTTTCTTCAAGCAAGAATAAAATACGACTAGGTCTTTGACATCGGTTTAAGGAGCGTTACGTTATCTACCAAAGTCCAACGTAAAACCCTCAAAGGGTTTACGGGATACGGAAGCCTTCGTTCGTTTGACTTTGGCTACCGAAACCTTTTCGTTTTCTTTTTTTGCATTTTCTTTTTTTCTCTTCTTTTTTTTTTTTTTTATTCAGTGTGCGAAACTACAGACGCAGAATTTACGGACACTGGTACGTATGCACGCAGCAAATACTTCATCCGTTCTCATAGTGCGTTGGTATGGGTAGAAGGTGTACGATTACGTTGGTATAACATGACTCCCCAATGTGCCTCCCAGCTCGTCGTCCGTGGATTCAAACAGCGTAACTAGTCGCACCTTTACTGTGTTTACACGCGCCAGGAAATCGTTTTGTTTGAATAGAACTCAGACCCGGTGAAAAATTACTATGCTATGGGATCGTCATTAAAAAGGACCACCATCGTACCCCATACACCACCGTACAAAACTATTGTTACGATATTAACGGTCTGATCGATTACCGGATGATATAAATTTTTCATCGAATTTTAATATTATTCGGGAAATAATATTAATAATAATAATAATAATAATAATAGTAATAGTAATAGTAATAGTAATAGTAATAATAATAGTAATAAACAAAATGAAAACAAAAGTGTAAAAATA
>OU426871.1:3504660-3534660 GCA_911387685.1 Dolichovespula media
CTCCTCTCTCTCTCTCTTTCTCTCTCTTTCTCTCATTACTTTATCAAAGTAAACGAACAGAGTTCGTTGAAAATCAATACACAATAACTTAGAAACGAAATTAAATAATATCGATCAAGCGTTTGTATCTAATTTTATTGCTTGAACGTGCCGTGGTCACCCCTCGAATATTTCCCACTTATTTTGAGACACCCTGTACATCCATCGTGCGAATTAATGAACGTATGTCGTGCACGTGAAGAGTAATAATGGAAAGGTCGGTAGAGGAGTCATCCGTTGTGGGAAATTTTATCTTAAAAAAAAATCACAAAAATAATTAGAGAAAATAGTAAAACGATCCGCGAAGATAGAAATTGAATTGTATGGATTAAACATCTTTTTTTTTTAAATTACTCTACAAGTGAAGGCAATCGAAATTGTTTGTGAATTGTATGCCCAAGGAAAGAACAAGAAAAATAATATTTAAACAATGTAACATATTGAATTGGATTGTTAGAAGAATGCTACTTTGTAGAACGTTGGATTTATAATTTAGGGAAATTAGAATAATAATCAGTGTATTAAGCTTTGAGATGGATTCGCAAAACAGTGTCTCTAGATGAAGAAGACAGGAACGTGCGCATACTATGCGAACATAGTTATAGTGTGTATATATATATATATATATATATGTCGTATATATTTTATATACACATATATAAATTGCATTTGCTTTAGCAAATTCAATCCTCGCTTTCATGATCATCTGTAATCATCCTTGTACTGTAATCGCATTCCGCGCTCGTATTTTCATCAAATACAATAATTTCATCATCGTTGGAATCTCCTAGAATCATTAACTACGTTCTCTCACATTAAAAATCGCCTATTTATTAATTTATCTATTACCACAACACAGTACCTAAATATCAAACTTCCAAGGTTTTTTTTTCATTTTACAAAAGTCGCCTATTTATTAAGTTATTTATTACCACAACACAATACCTAAATATCAAACTTCCTAGCTTTTTTTTTTTATTTCCCAACAATTCGTAACCATGTTGCGACACTTGAACATATGGGAACGAATTAAAAGCTGTCATTTCTTGTTATGGTAATAAATTTATGTAAATTTTATTTTTATAATAAATTTTTGTTTAAAATTTATTAACTATCATTAATCGCGTGAAACATTTGTTATCAATTTACTTGGCATAGCACCGGTTATTTAAATTTTTTACGTACACAAATAATTTATGTTTAATCATTAATAAATCAACAATAAATCATTTATCATTATTTATTAACGGATCAATAAGAAATATTTTTTTTATCAATAAGCCCGTGTGACCTTTGGTACTTCGTAAAAAATTACTACGAATCGTAATACTTCATATAGAAAAAGAAAAATTGTAACACATTTTTTGTTTTATGTATGCAAACGAACAATCCCCCCCTCCCAACACCCCCAACCCGTTATCCCGCCCAAATTATCGATACATGCAATTATTACAATTAATAACTTTTGTCTGCTCGTCGATTGATTAAATTCGAACGTCGAAGAAGATATAAACGAAGAATAGAATAGTTACGACTATCGATCTCAATTGAACCATCCAAACTGTATCAGATTTTCTTGTATACGAAACGGTACGTCATAACGATTTATATTGATATTTATATACATAACCAGGTAACCGTCGGAGATAAAATCAATCTAATATTTGCCATTATATGTATATATATATATATATATATATATATATATATATATATATTTTATATATATATATATATATATATATATATATATATATATATTTTATATTTATATATATATATATATATATATATATATATATATATATATATATAAATCACGGTAATATATCACGTTCGATCATAAACACACATCACAACTCTGTTGTATGGACATAAAAAATCATGACCGCCGTACGTAAAGTCACGAGGCCAGGTACGCCTCTCTCTCCCTCTCTCTCTCTCTCTCTCTCTCGCTCTCCCCCTATCTCTCTATCTCTTACGAAATTCTCTCGATCCCGAAGGAGAGAAGAGGAACAAGGCGCGATTTACCGCGCGCGCGCTGCCTATAATATCGAATATATTGGATAATGATAAAGCCGCGAGCACGTATACCCTCCGCACCTATGGGGTGATTGGTTATTAGTTTTGGCCGAGCGATACGATCTTAATGGGAATACTTAGGTGGGAGGCTCCAAGACATTGAAGATGATCTATACCGGGGATCCCCACGTAGGCACGCATCAGACTGATAGATCGGCCAGCCGATCCTATTCTTTCGTGGATCCTACCATATTCTCTTTCTCTCTCATTCTTTCACCTATCTATTCACGTCCAGTTCATCCATCTCTCTCTTTCTCTCTCTCTCTCTCTCTCTTTCTCTATCTCTCTCTCCTTCTCCCTTCTTTCGAACGGCACCTCTTCTTCCAACGCGGCGTAACACGTACAGCCTACCCTCCTCCTCCTCCTCCTCCTCCTCCACCTCTTCCTCCTTCTACCACTTTTCTTCTCTCTTTCTCTCTCTCTCTCTCTCTCTCTCTCTTGCATACGTACATAAGAAACGGTACGAGAGAACGTAGAGAACAGCACTGTGGCGACGGCAACCCGACAACAACAGAATGCCAGCCAACACGGGGACCGATAAGATCGGGATCCAAACTGCTGTGCGTCGAGAACACCCGCTGGGACCCACGCCTTTTTTGCACGCAACCTTACGAGCAAACCGTGTGTGTACACCATACACGTTCCACCTTTATATCACCCTCCCTCCACCCTACCACCTTTAACTCCTCTCCCTCTTTCCACCGCCGTCCCTCGGTTGCCTTCTCCCCCCTAACTCAGTCCTCCCTCCCCGTCCTTTCTTCTTCCTACCCTTTTTTCTTTCTTGCTTTCTTTGCTCAACCCTTTCCATATCGCGTTATATCCCTTCGTCCTTCTATCTCCCTCGTTATTATTATTAGGACGAACGAGTTTCACCCTTCCTCAAACCCCCCCCCCCGTTCGTTACTTTTCATCTTTATTTCTCGTTTTTTTCTTTTTTGTTTTCGGGGGACCCCGGAAGGAGATGAGTGAGAGAGAGAGAGAGAGAGAGAGAAAGGAGTCACTTCCTACCGGACATCTGCCGCCATTGGCCCACCGCCATCAGTCTACCGATCTTTCTATCTCTCTCTCTCTCTCTCTCTCTCTCTCTTTCACCCTATCCCTTTCCCAAACGGATCGGGCTACTCGTTTTTTCGTACGCCTCGTTGCTCTCGAAGTTATGGTATGGGGTTATAAAAATCAAATATTCTTGATATCGAATTAGCATCGACTGAGATGTGAAACCATGTTCTCTTGCTTGTCTCTTTCATAAAATCACGTAGACGTTTCGCCTTTAGAAAATCAAAGTGGATTGTGGAGCTAATACTTTTTCTTTCCTTTTTTTTCTTTTCTCTTCTTCTTTTTTAATTTTTATTTATTTATTTATTTTTTTGTTTTACATGGGAATATCCTCCTTCGGCCTACTTTTTCTCGAGGTAAACGAGATCGAATATTACGTTTATATACAGTGTAATGCCAAGTGTCGCTGTTGGAACGACGTATCGTTTTTAAAAGAACAAATTTTGTTTTTTACTATTAATGAAATTCTGTCGTATACGCATGCAATGTCCGATGATGGATAAATTCGTTGTTAATTTTTTATAATACAGTTTTTGGTTCGCGTTAAATGAAAAGAATAATTGCACAGTGTAAAGGTTATAGAGCGACTTGTGTATCGACAATGTGTGCTTGAGTTGGTTCTGTTTAGAAAATTAGGTGGATTTTGAAGTTACGTAATTTTTTATTTATATTCCTTTGACTTAATTTTTTTTTTTCAAGAGGTAACGTATACATACATTACACAATATATATAGTAATAATATTACAATAGCAAACCTCATATAGAATGTGGATATATTAATGAAATAAATTGACTAATTTTTATAATCCATCTATCTTTTTAATGGGAATCATTTTGATATATATATTGATAAAAAAATGTATATTTTTATTATATTACTATATATACTTTTATATATAAAATATATAACATCGTTTGTGTATAGTTATATTATATAAAGCTATTTATATATTATCACATTGATATGCAGTTATATTAATATAATTAGATTATGAAAGTCGGACGATAAGCGTTTAGGCAGTCCAAATATGCCTATGTAATTTTAACGAACGGCTACTTTTTTTTCAGAGAATTTTAGTTTAATTGCTTTTTTTCTTTTTCTGGAATTGCAAAACTACAAGTAGACTTAACTAAATCACATAGAAAAAATAACTTTTCATTTAGAAACTTGTTCGCCTATCTAATAAATTTTGATCCATTCTACAGTATATATAATATTATATATCACATATATATTAATATAATATTAATATATTATATATAATAATAATATTAATAACAATATATGTATTATTACTAATTGTTCATAATTTATTAACAATAATAAATATTATTATTATTATAGTTATTAATTATTATTAATTAATAACAAATATATATATGTAAATAGTTATGGTTAACAAACATAAAATTTGTTTAGCAATCAATAAATTTGATCTCTAGTGGAGTATAAAACGATAATATTGAAAATCTTTTGGCCTCGATTCGTTTCGAATCTAATTAAAAAAAAAAAAAAAAAAAAAAAAAATCCAAGCAAGAGAATCGTTTCTCACGGATTTGTTTATTTTTGGAATAATGCGACGAAAGAAAATGAAATAACGTTACATACGCCAGGTACGCAACTAAAACGCATTCCAAGCGTTCAGAATTTCTTTTCGCGAATGTCGGTCCTAACCCTCCCGTGTCCTTCGATTTGTATCCCTTGAACGAACGCTATCCTACCGTCCCATAAACGGCAGTCGAGAAACCAGTTGTTTCTTTCGAACCGTTAAACGCGCTTTCGACGGGCGCAAAAATGACGCGAGGTAGTTGCGCGCCCGTCAAATATCGAACGAGCAGCGAGACACAGTTCGAATGGTTTACTCCCCTTTGCAAAAAGAATCCTTTCTTTCCCTGATCGATATCGAGTTGCCCTTGCCACGGTCAACTCAAAAAGATTCAATCGATCGATCGATAAAGTAACCGCCCACCACCGTTGGGATAATATTTGTCCGTTGTTCAATCTTTTTTTTCTTCTCTTCTTCTTTTTTCCCCTCCTGTTTTTCCTACTGATCGCTATTCCCTTTCTCCGTTTCTAATGAAATTTTTTTCCTCTCGTTCGAGTCGGAAATCGAGTAATCGATTGTAGATTCGAAAAATTCTATTCGAATGAAAAATTTATTTCCATACCTCGTGCCGCTGCCCTTTCCGCCTACAGAAGTTCTTACTTCGTTTATCTATAGTTTTCTCTTTCTTTTCTTTTCTTTTCTTCTTCTTTTTTATTTCTTTCTTTCTTTCTTTCTGAGGATTTATAAATCGGGATTTATAAATTCGTTCTACGAGATACGTGTCTCGACTGTCACGTAATACTTCCCAAACGACTTCATGTAGATTGTTTCACGAGAATATTTAAAGGGTAACCGTTTCGAGCGAATAACTGTTTGGCTAAGTGAAATATCAAATGAGAGATAGTGTTTAGATGTCGGACTGGAGAACCTCTAAGTAATATACCGACTAATGGTAAATATCATCTAATGCATCTCCATAATGTTTTGAAGAGTTTGTTAAATTTGTTAGTTTGTTGAGAATTAGAATATTTAAATCTTATGAGAAATAAAAATGATAATATTCGAAGATCGAAATTAAATGAACTGCGTCCTGCATGTTGACGTTCAGAAATTAATGCAATTTTCGACGGGCCAATGGTGGTGTAAAATTAAAAAAAAATAATAAAAAAATAAAAATAAAAGATGTTGAGATCCGTTAATTTCGGATAAATTTGAATGTACCTAAAACTAACCTGATTCGGAGAGAAATATAAGGTTTAAATAATTGAAGATGAAAAAGAAATAAACGAACAGACAGAGCTGCATAAGTTGATATTCGGATACATTCATCGTCATATAAAATGAGGAAGATTTATGCATTTAAATGGTTAGTTTTTACAAATTCAAATATAAACCTTGTGAAAATATAGATGTATTAAGTTTTTTGAGAAAATTAAACCAAATAAATTCCACTTGTTTCTTTTTTCTTTAAAAAGAAAAAAATAATATTAATATGACGTTAATGAATAAAATATTAACAAACAGTATAAACATTTATTATTTTCGTTTACTTAAAAAGTCGAAGAAAACAACTTTTTGATAGACCAAGGTTATATTGCGCGTCTGTCATTATTGGACTACCTGCCTTTTTTCTTTTTCTTGAAAAAAGAACTTATTAACATAACGTCAATGAATAAAATATCAATAAATTATTACTTTTCGTTTAAATATTTTTTGATGATTAATAAATCGAAAAGAAACATTTCGAAAGAACAGAGTGCACTATCACTAGACGAGATATTGCGTTTCATTATTGACTAGAATAATACAGTGTTGGAACGAATTGATGTACGCACGTGTGTGTTTGTGTATGTGTGTGTGTGAGTATATATATATATATATATATATATATACACCTATGAAGAAACTAATTTATTACAATACAATAGGAAAAGAAATTAAGTTTCAATCCAACAACGGGACCCTCCTCCCCGTTTTAAAGTTATAACGTCTATGCGTTGGAAAGTTCATCTTGAGAAAAAATTTATTATGGTGGTTCGGAGGAAATCGTGGGACACATTGTTAAGTAGGAGGAGCTCATCAATATTTTATCCGAAATTGGAGATATCCCTCAAAAAAAAAAAAAAGAGAAAAAAGGAAACACATGATCGAGGATCCTTCGATGTATATACGTGAGTATCTCGTTGATAAATACATAAATATAAGTGTCGTTCCAAGTAAAAAGTCTATTAAAATAACTACGACACATTTATTTATGAATTAATCCCGATACAACTATCATAAAATATCCTATTTATTGGAATACCCGTTTATATATAAAATAGATATGTATCCAAACGTAGACACCTCGTTCGAAACGTACGATTTAACTTGAGTAGTCGATTCCTCTCGATGCGAAAAACATTTATAATTAAATTTTAAAAAATAAATCAATACTTTTGGATCGATTGTTCGTATTCTATTGACCGTACTGATATTCTTAGAATCGATATTTTCTAAATCTTTTTAATTCCAATAATGTCGTAACATGCGTATCCGTGCGCCGAACGATTACGAACAAATCTTGTGAATTTTTAACTCGATAAAAACAAAACATAACGCAATTTTATAAATTTTATAAGGATAGTTGTATTATTGATTAAATAAAGTGTTTTGCAAATGTTTTGAGGTTGACAGTTTTCCTTTTTTTTTTTTTTAAATCAATTGTTTAGTATTTTATGATAATTCTAGATAACGGATATATCGAGATCATATGATCGTTATATATATTAAACTCCATTTGTACAATTAGAGAAACGATAATTAATGAACTGAACGTGACAAAATGCGAAAAGTTTAATAATAATGAAAGAAGAAACGACCATGAGACGATGAGACGACGAGGATCGACCTTGACACAAAATCATCTGACAGAAAGGATTCGAAGCGTGCTGTTAATGTAACGAAATCTTGAGAGACGGACGTTAATCCCTCGTGAAGTTACGCAAGGTATCCCTCCCCTCCCCATCCCACCCCACTCAATCAATAAGTTTCGTAGCTCGTTCTTATCTTGATGAAATTGTATCGGAATATTTTGGATACGAAATGAAAAAAGAACTTTACGTACGATTGGAATCGATCAAATGGATTGATTCGTTAAATGAAGTTGGACAACTGCAACGACGAATATTTTAAAAATATAGGCATAATGAATACCGCAAATGTATTACGTGATTTACATGGTCAAATAAATTAATAGCATTCTGTATTGAAAACAAAAAATATATATATAATATATGTATATAAAATTGAGTAATAAAATGTTATCTTTCGTAGTGTGTGTTAAAAAAAATATAAAACTATATATTGGAATTATTAATATAATTAATATTAAAAACATATAATAATGATCGATATCGAACACGATTTATTTTGAATATCATACATTAGGAAAATTTCATTTTAATATATTATAATTTATATACGTATATATATATATATATAAAATCGTATAATCAAAATGTTATCTTTAATCTTTGAAAAAGATCAAACTTTCTTAATTTATAATATTAAATGTATTATACTCGATGTTAATTGATATTAATAATTTTGATATAAATTTTATTAACAATTTCAGAATATTTAAATAAATCGTATTCAATAATTCGTCTTTAGGACATAATGATGGAAAAGAAATATATATATATATATATATATATATATATATATATATATATATATATATATATACGTATATAAATTATAATATATTAAAATAAAATTTTCCTAATGTATGATATTCAAAATAAATCGTGTTCGATATCGATCATTATTATATGTTTTTAATATTAATTATATTAATAATTCCAATATTAACAATCGATATCAATAATTTCATGATATTTAATGAATCATATTCAATAATATGTTTTTAGGACATGATGACGAAAAAAAGGAAAGAAAGAAAAAGAAGAAAGAAAAAAGAAGAAGAAAAAAGAAACAAGGAAAAGAAAATGAGAGAAATGGAGAAGCGTCAAAAGAAAAGAAAAAAAGGAACAAAAAGAAAGAAAGAAAGAGTCGAAAAAGAAGAAATTCAATCGGTCCTCGTTACAACCGCTCTCCGTTACCAAAGTCTATCCAAAGAACGTAACGATTAGTCCGAGCGCACGAGAATATAACCAACAACAACCGTAATTCACAATTACGCCGTCATCCCCACCGTGACATATTTCGAGCCCCTCGAAGCGTCCCGTTATTTATGACAGGGTGTACAAAGAGTTTTGAAAAAGGTGGGGTGGGGTGGGGGGTTAGGAACGAGAGGACCGGCGCAATTCGAATGCGGACGCCCCGCAGCGTCTTCTCCGCGTGCTGATTAAACACGCTCTTCCACGTTGACGCGTTAATCGCGAGAATTCATCACGTCCACCTCTTTGCCCCTCTTTAAATGCCCTGCGAAGATCCACCACGCGTGGCTTCAACTTCTCTCTCTCTCTCTCTCTCTCTCTCTCTCTCTCTCTCTCTCTCTCTCTCTCTCTCAAACACACACACACACACACACACACACACATTCCTTTCTCTCTTTCCTTCCACTCTCCATTTCTCTCTTTCTTTTTCTTCTTTTTCTTCCTCTTTTTCGTCCTCCTCTTCTTCTTCCTCTTCTTCTTCTTCTTCTTCCTCTTCTTCTTCTTCTTCTTCCTCCTACTCCTCCTCCTCTTCTTCTTCTTTTTCTTCTTCTTCTTCTTCATCACCATTCTCTTTTTCTTCTTCCTCTCCTTATTCTTTCTCACTTAAGAAACGAGACGAATCCTTCCTCATTTTTTCTTCTTCTGCGAAAAAAGAAACCTGGTCGAGAGAGAGAGAGAGAGAGAGAGAGAGAGAGAGAGAGTCCGAATCGTGAAAAGAATCTCTTTTGACCTTTGAATCTTTTGAAACGTTTCGTTGCCAGGAACTCCCGTGGTTCGCCACTCTTCCGCTAACGTTTTCATCTTTCCAGGATAAAAATTTGTTTTGATCAAAGCCGATAATTCATTTGTATATATTATATCCCCATTTCCCTGTTCGTAGCTATGAACACAATTTTCTTCCCGTCCAAATATTTTGTTAACGAACATTTTACTTATCTTTTCTTCTTCGATTTTCTTTTTTTTTCTCTTTTTTCTTAGTTATTGTCGGTTGATTTGTATGTTTTTTTTCTTTCTTTTTTTATTTCTTTAAAGAGGTTACTTATTTATTGGGTCTCAATATTATCAAATGTATTAAATAAATTAATGTTTCAATAAGTGATCAGTGTTTATGATATAAATTATAAATACGCGATATAAGCGATCAGTATTATTCTTAACGCAAAGATATATGAATGTATTAACGAAAATATTTGCAAATATAACAATTTGTCAATATTTTATTGCAAATAGATCTTTAAGTATTCGTATAATTAACTCGGACCCAACCCAGAAGTTAAACTTGACACTTAATTATATATATATTGATCACTTGTGTTTATTTTGTAGCGATATTTTCTTATAAATAATGATCAAATAAATAGTAGTGATTTTTAAGTATAAGCAAAGAGTATAGAGTTATTGATAAGAAGTTTACTATGGTATAATGATAAGATTCGTGTTTATTTAACAATCAGAATTGTAGTTAGAAAATTTCTTATATATATATATATATATATATATATATATATATATATATATATATATATATATATATATATATGTATTCAGAATTCCTAATTAGCTATATAGACATAATTCATAAATAACTACACGCTTATTTCCCATTCTATTATTAATACATTATATATATATATATATATATATATATATATTTATGTTTATCTTACAGAAAAGTGTCATTATCCAATAATAATATTTCTATATGACGAAGTTATAATAAATCGATTTATTTAGAAGCAAAGAATATCCCAATGACGTATAAAATTTCTCATCACTATGATTATTTGAATAATTTATAACAGAATATATTTATGATGACAAATGAGATTTGTTCAGTGGTCAGTCAAGATTGTAATTGATCAATTAAAGTGTAATTGAGTAGCAATCATAGAACATTATTAATTGTTATTAATTGTTATAATAAATTATTTGGTGATTAGTAAATTATTGCGTAGTTATTAATTTGTTGTCTAATCGTTGAGTTGTTCTACGACTTTTAACTCGAGCAGTAATTAGTTTATGTATAGTTGTCGAGTTGTTGAGTTAATGAATCTTCATGTAATTATCGTACAGCTGTTAAGTTGAATAATACTTGTTGAAACATTGTATTGTTGATTAGTTGTTGTAACGATTGTTTAATTGTTGAATTGTTAAACAAAAAAAGAAATTAACATTCTTAAATCGATTGATAATTATTCAGATAACAATAAGTAATAATTATTACATTATTAAGTGTTGAATCATTGTACAACAGTTGTGTTGAATAGTACTTGTTGAATTATCGTTGTCGTTGTAATTGTTTAATTATTGTTTAATTGTTCAATTTTGGATTATCAAAAAAAAAAAATTCATAAAAGACAGTGATATTTGGATCGGAAGGAAACAAATCTTTCTTTCTTAAATATCGTTTTCAATTTTTCCACGAATAAAATTATTTCCAGTTTTTCCTTTCTTTTATCTCATCCCATACAAAAACAATAAAAATCTGTGAACAAAAAATATAGATTCTTGAAAAGGTAATCTCAAAATCTTGTCGTTGAGTTTTATATCCGGAATTGATCGAAAATCTTTCTTAATTTTTTTGCACTTTGAATCGAAATTTTTGTCCATCATCGTTTAACTGTATCGTTTAATATCATTTGTTGTACAACCTTGACCTTTATTACTGATAAAACAAAGTACGTTGTAATAATATTTGTTGTAATATGTGTGATACACATAAACGATAAATAAAAAAGAAAAGAAAACTTAAAAATTAAATTAAATTATATTAATAATAGAATTAAATTAAAAATATGAATTAAATTCTTTCGTATTGCATTAATATCTGTATCATTATTTTTTCCCAATGAAATACCCGAAAATTTCGTTCGAATTCGCAGAAGAAATTTCTAATGAGAATTTATATTATATTTCAATAAAATTATTTATATTAAAAGAATATTCTTTATATTCCATATAATACATTTATTTTATTATTTTACAAGACTTGCGATAACACGTGAACGATAAATCAAGAATTAAAAATATCGTTAAGCCTTTAATTAATACTCAAAGAATTTCGAGGGAGAATTAAAACCATCCTCACCACCGTGATACGTCTCATCCGCGTGATATACAAATTTTAATCGCACACGAAGTATCTATAAAATTACAAAATAAATCCCGAACGACAGGTATCGAGCCGTCGGATGAGAATCGATAAGAAAAAATTACCTTCGTCGTTACGATCGTAAATCCTAAATCCAAATAAAAAAAGAAAAAAAGAAAAAAAAACAACAAAACAAAACGTGCGCATATGTACCCACGAGTCAAGATCGCGTGCATCCATGAAACGATCTACCTGTGGTAATAATATAACCGTAAACCGTAAAATGACACGACACTATAAGACGTTAATTCCCTATCGAATGAAAACTTATTTTACTTATAATACACGTCCTTAAACAAATTTATCGCAATATTTCTTTACAGGAGAGTTTTAAAGGTTATAGAAAATATTCTCACTACCGAATGATACACTACGTCCTTACACGTCTTAAACGGTAGTTCAAGAATCCAAGAAGAAATGCCGGTGGGTTTGAGAGGAAGAGTGAGAGAGATGGCAGAGAGGTAGGGCCTGAGGGGGTGGCAAAGGGAAAGAGAGAGAGAGAGAGAGAGAGAGAGAGAAGACATAAGACGCTTACGATGGAAGAAATTGTCGATGGCGAAGAGATCCGCTGAATCATTGGCTAATACCGTGAACGAGCCTCGATCACCGTGACGTTATAAAAGTCAAGTGAAGATTCGAGCTGTCGTTATGGCCTCTCCTTCTTTTCTACCATACCCATCATTGAATTCTTTTTATCGGATTTCTTCGCTATCAACTTCCTCCTCCTCCTCCTCCTCCTCCTTCTCTTCTTCTTCTTCATCGTCCCGCTGTCGGGATCGCTGGACATGAGACGAGAACCTTTCCGGGAAAAACAATTGCTCCTTGAAGATGATTCGTTGTAATTAAAAGACCAAGATCGAATATATTTTATTACGACACGATCTATACGAGAGGATCATTAATTCCTTTCGATAGGTCGATGAGCCTTCGACGAATTTTCATTTCGTCCTTTTGGTATTTTTTCAACTTTTTGTTATATCATAACATTTATCATCTTTTATTTAGTTTCAAGGATCATTTCCAGGTTAACTTTGTTTTTTTTTTTCCTGAAATAAGAATTTTTTTATATTTTACATAAATCAATATAACGCATTTTTTTACACCGTTGTTCATTTCATTTCGAAAATGGCGTCAATATTTAATTAAATTTTTTTTTGTATTCGTATATAATATTATACTATGTACAAATAAAGGCTGACCAACTGGCACGTAACATGATATATATATATATATATATATATATATATATATATATATATATATATATATAATTGCGAAATAATGATTAAACTGAGAAATAACGTTTTAATGAATTATACCAGGTGATTATCCTGTAATGCGTAAAAGGAGAAATTTTATATACACAAATAACAGTGTAAAGGATAATCTCGAGCAAAACCCCATAATCATCGTATAATGCGTTAAATAGGATTCTCAGCATACAGACGTTTCTTCTTACATTTATGTAAAAATGATGAGTGACATTACTAAGCAACAGTTTATAAGGAACACTCCACTTTGAAATTAATCGACGAACATGCGAATATAAAAAATTCCCCATGTCTCACATATAACTTATGTATTATAAAGAGGATTCAACGTAAGAACGGGCTTTTTCTTTGTTGTCGTTGTTGTTGTTTTTTTCGTTATTTTCTTCAATAAAAACGGCACTAAACGATGGGTACGAAGAAAGGCATCGTATAGAAATTAAGAATATGTAACTAATGGACGTGTAACGATAAAAAAAACTCCGTAACGTTAATAAAATGTACACCATAACACATACCATCATAACGTCATGCGTATCTCTATGTATGTATGTATATTGATTTTCATAATATTTATTTCATTTTATATCAGCAATACTAATCTTTGTATCAGATATCCGAACTTTTGTAAATATCTTTTAAATATACGTTGTAAATTTACATCTTATTTACTTTCTTTTTATTCTTCATTTAGCGTAGTATAATCTATACCGATACGAGTAATCCTGAGTAATATCGGTATAAATATAATAATAATGAATAATATAATAATAAAAAAAATAATATAACAAAATAATATATCTATTAATTATTATTATTATCCTTCGTCGAGACATTTTAGGCCGCAAAATTTCTTTTTTCTTTTCTTCCTTTTCGTTTTTTTTTTTTTTATTTAATTATAAAAATTTCCTAGATTTAAAAAATGTAAAAAAAATTTATAGAAATTCCTACGCTCGTAATTTTACGATACGAACAAACGAAACAAGTTGAAATATGTTTGAGAAAGAGTAATCGATTTTCTAAATTCGTCCTAAAACTTCTTCGGAAACATTCTTTGGAGAAACATTTTGTATTAATAAACGGACAACTCACGCCCATCCACGCACACACACACATGAAACAAAAAAAATTAAGTCATAAACGATTTCCAAAAAGAATTATCAGACAGATGGCGTTTTCTTATAGTATATAAAAATGACTGTAATAATAGTAAACAACGACGTAATGGAACGTCACGATGTCACGTTGAAATTAATAAGAGATAATTGATGAACATGTAAGAAAAAAAAGCTCGGATATACCTCGTATAATTCGTTAAAAAAGAATTTACACGGATGCACACCTACACGCATACCGCACCCCCGCCCCCATCCACCCCTCACCGCCACCACACACACACACACACACACGCGCGCGCGCGCGCGCGCGCGTATGCACACATAATAACTTTTTTTCTTTGAACAAAGATGATAGGTAGAGTTATTATAGTAATTAATCGGACGTCTTCGTTTACGCAATCGTAGATGTTAGCGTGCGTCTCGAAAGATCTTTAAGGGTACTAGCAAAAAACAGAACGGCTTAGCAACGACCGACTCTCATAAACAGCTTTTTAGCCGATTCGCTTGAATATTCAATACGTAAACTGTGTGGGCTACCATCTCTCTCTCTCTCTCTCTCTCTCTCTCTCTCTCTCTCTCTCTCTCTTTCTTTTTATTTTCTTGTATTCGTTCTTTCGTTGCTTCGTTCGTTCGATTTGGACGATCATTTTCTTGTCTTTTTCTCATCATCGGCTTCTCTCTTTGTCTCTCTCTCTCTCTCTCTCTCTCTCTCTATCTTTATCTTTCTCATCTTCAACTTCTTCCTTTGTCTCGCTCTCTCCTTCTCTTTTTCTCCTTCTCATCTTCAACTTTTCTCTCCTTCTCTTTTTCTCCTTCTCTTTTTCTCTTTCTCATCTTCAACTTTTCTCTCCTTCTCTTTTTCTCTTTCTCATTTCTCTCTCTCTCTCTCTCTCTCCTCTTTTTCTCTTTCTCATCCGCGACCACTTCTCCCCTCGTCACTCCTTATATTTCTCTTTTTGTTACGGCAATTAATATTGATTTTATTAAGTTCAACTTTTTACAGTTGACCAACTAACGACAGTCTTGATGGGGTGAGGAGGGGAATAGGGGGAGTGCCCTTGAACAGACTGCTCTCCTCACGAAAACGCATGCCACATATATTCCGACCCCTCTTCTCCTTTTTTCTCAGAGAGTTCCGGATCGTTAATATCTAATAGAAAAGAACCAAAGGAAATTGCGAATTTATTTTAATCGATCATCATTCCTTTTTCTTTTTTTTTTATTGTGCTCGTCTACACACATCCTCGCGCGATCACAATCGACGGCTTTAAAGGAAAACAAAAAAAAAAAAAAAAAAAAAATAAAAAATAAAAAATATAAGAAAGAAAAATAAACAAACAAAAACAAGTTTCACTCGTCTCCGTCGTATATTTTATTCGTTCAATCGGTCGACTCTTTACACGACACATTCGGTATTGAAAACCATCGTAAATTATATTATTAATTTTCTTGACTCTATGTATTTTACTTTACATATCATTTTATGTATTAACGAAAAACGTGTACCTATGTACATACCTATGTATCGTCGAATTCGTTTCCTAACCAAGACACGAATAAGCTATTTGTTATATTTAACACTTTTTTTATAATATATATATATATATATATATATATATATATATATATATATATATCTTAAAAATGCCAAGTAAAAAAGGAGTTATAATGATCGTTTTATCGAACAGGTAGCAACGTGCTTGCTAATTTTGCGTTATACGTCGCATAATTCGCGTTACATGAAATACATACGAACAGGAGCATGTTGAACGAAATGACCGTCGTAATCATGAAAATTGTAGACCTTTAAGAGAGGACGAAGAAAACAAGACAATCAACTTCTCCGGATGAACGATAACGTTTACATTCAAGGACCAATTTCATACATTGGCACGCGAATTATCGCGTTGATAATTCGCCTTGCCTAACGACTTTGCGATGCGTCCCGTCGCCGTGCGTGTTTTCATGATCACGAGAGAAGAAAAGAGAGAGAGAGAGAGAGAGAGAGAAGGGTTGAGGGGGTGGGGGTTGGCAGGGAGAACGGTATGCTGTTTAGAACGCTATAAATCAGGCTCGTTAAGCCATAAGGGAACGAATGCCGCGCGCCATACTACCGAACTCTACTTTACGGACTGACCTAATTAGGTAAGAAAAAGAATAACTGGAAGGATGATCGAGAACACTTCTCATGATTTGCCTTGGGGATTTAGTTCTACGTGGTCCTTCAATGATCGTGGCTATTCGGTTCATTCGGTATACTCTTCGCCGTGAAATCGATCTAAAAGAATGGATCAAGCAAAACCGACCGATCTAGCTCGCTTGAGAACGATTTCAAGCTTCTCAATTAACCTCGCTTATAGAACGGGACGAGAGAAAGTTATCCGAATATGAAATTACAAACGTGAAAAATTTCGAGAGACTATTCCTCTTGTCTTATTGAATAAGTGTTTCCGAGATCTAATGTATATTTAGATTAATGTATATTTGGGTCTAAGTTCGTTTGATTTTTTTTTCTTTTTTCAATGGTAATCAATAATTCATATTTTCGTTCTACAAAGAAAAATTATCTCTGAGAAATTGAAGATCTAATGTATTTAGATTAATGTCTATTTTGTTTTTATTCTTTTCATTTATTTATTTTTTTAATGTTACTCAATAGTTCATATTTTCATTCCATAAAAAAAAATTATCCCTGAGAAATCTAAGATCTAAATATTCAGATTAATGTCTATGCGTGTCTGAGTTCGTTTGATTTTCGTTTCTATTTTTTTCTATTTTTTTTTTTTTTTTTTTTTTTTTTTAATGACGATTAATCATTTATGCTCGACAAAGAAAAATTATCCCCGAAAAATATGAGAACTAAATATTTTAGATTAATGTCTATGTGAGTCTAAGTTCGTTCGATATCTTTTCTTTTTCTTTTTTTTTTTTTTTTTTAATGATAATTAATAGCTCATATTTTCGTTCGACGAAGAAAAATTATTTCTGAGAAATCTAAGAACTAAATGTTGAGATTAACGTCTCTATGTGGGTCTAAGTTCGTTTGATTCTTTTTTTTTTTTTTGAATGACAATTAATTATTTTCGTTCGATAAAGAAAAATTATCTTTGAAGAATATACAATCTAAATATTTGGATTAACGTCCATGTGGGTCTAAGTTCGTTTGATTTTTTTTCTTTTCCTTTCTTTTTTTCTTAACGACAATTAATCATCATTATTCCATTGAGTAAAAAAAAAATTATCTCTGAAAAATCTGAGAATTCAATGTTTAGAGTAATGTATATGTGGCTCTAAGTTCGTTTGATTTTCTTTTCTTTCTTCTTTTTAATAATAATTAATAGCTTATATTTTTGTACGCGTAAGTTTGAATACTTAAATGATTTAAGATATTTTTAATGAATGTAACTATGTGCTATATGATTTCAAACTGGTTTGATTAACCTGACAAATGAAATTATTAGTTCCTGGTCATAAAATTAGAATTGAAACTCGCCTCAATTTTTGTTTTCGTCATTCAACAGTATCGTTAATATATCCTTCATTTTTCTATCACCCTTTAACAATAACCCTTGATAAAATTTATCATTTAATATGATCAGTTCATCTCGAACCTCAAATTATACGGTAAAAATTGAAATCCAATGGAGTAAAAGTGTTTAACTTAAATCTTGTCAAGAGTCCTAATAACTAAAAAAACACCGAACACTCTGATTTTACAATCGATGCAAATAATTTGATCAACAAGATAAATACGAAACACCTCAGATCAGCTTAACAAAACGCGTTTGATTTCGATGGAAGAACGCGCGATACCTGATTTTATTCAACGACATTATAAGCAAATAATTTGTTATCATCCACAAAAAAAAAAAAAAATCATCGATCGACTCGCGTTACGCTTCGAATCACGTTATAAATGAAGAATCGAGATGCAGTCGGTTAAAATTCGTTACCCGAGATCCAAATAAACAAAAAAATCGAAACAAAAAATTGCAACAACGAATAACAAATGCGCATCATCTTGATCGACGTATTATCAGAGATCTTAACCTTCTCAAACGAACTCCTCGTTGATCCATCGAGAATCCAGATATTTTAATTAAATAAACAATACGAATACGTGAATTCATACAATTAAATAAACAATACGAATTATGAATTCATACGTAACGTAACAGATCTCGTCTGACGTAGGAAGTAAGAGGATGAAAGCGAAGAAGTGAGGAAGTAAGGAAGTGAGGAAGTGAGGAAGTAAGGAATTAAGAAAATAAGAAGAAGTAGAAGAAAAAAGAATAAAAAAGGGATAAGAAGAGAGAGGGGTTGAGGTGTAGAAAAGAGAGAGAGAGGGCCCCCGACTCGATGCCAGATGCCATGGTCCCAGTGGGACGCCAGGCGCCCCGGGAGTGAAGACGTTCGAGTAATTGGCCCTCTGCTTCGATTCCGACTGCTCAGGGCACAGGGACCCTGATTCGGCGAGCAAAGGAACCAGTCCCTCTCGTTACAGTGGAAGCGTTCGTCCTGGTGTCGGCAGGGAGCTACTGATTACAGACTCGCCTCTGGGTTCCCCCCACCTTCCTCCTCTTCCACCCTTCACCTGTCTCTCTCTCTCTCTCTCTCTCTCTCTCTCTCTCACTATCTCTATCTCTCTCTTTCTCTTTCTATCCCTCTTTCTTTCTCTCCTGAACGGTGCATCCTCCTCGTCTCCATCGCCTTGTACTCGGTGGTACACGTGTTCTCTGCCTTGCATAATAAGGCCCACCGAAAGTCCCATCCACTCTATTCCTTCCTTCCTACCCTCCCACCCTTCCTTCCCTCTACGCCTTTATTTCTTCCTTACTTCATTTCTTCTTTACTTTCTCTCTCTCTCTCTTTTTTTTCTTTCCTTTCTCTCTTGCTTACCTCCTTTCTTGACATTTCTTTCTTCTCCAACCCTTTTTCATCCACTCCCTTGACTCTCACCCTTCTATTCCTTTCTCCATTATTCTACCGCTCGTCGACCCTCGAAACCACTCTTTCGAACTTTTCAACTTGTTCTCCGATTAAAAATTTTTTATAACGTCGCGTTAAAGGGGGCCTCCCCACCTTTCGAACTTATTTTTAACTCACGTTGCGCATACATTATTTTTTTTTTCTCTTTGATTCGACGTCGTCGCGTTGATTTAATTATTACGTCAAAGAAATTTGCGTCCCGCGTTTTTATTTGATTTTCGTTGATACACATGTCCAATGAGAAACGTTTCAAATATTTTATTAGAACCTTTCCTATCCTTGTACACCCTTCCCGTTCGAGTTTCACCCCTTTTATTTGTTTCTTCATCAGTGTAGGGCTCGTCGACCCTCGAAACAACTCTTTCGAGCTTTTTAACTTATTCTCCGGTTAAAGATTGTTATACCGTGCCGTTAAAGATGCCACCCTTTACGCTTATTTTTAATTCACGTTACGCATACATTTTTTTTTTTATTTGACGTGGTCACGTCGATTTATTTATTTCGTCAATGAAATATACGTCAATGAAATATTCGTCCCGATTTATTTGAATTGGTTGATATTAATCCAACGAGAGATGTTTCAAATATTTTATATCCGGATGAATATATTGATATTTAAATAAAACAACAATAAGAACATTTAAATATAAAAATATGATAGTGACAGGATAGTATTCATTGGGTAATAATAAAATCAATATTTGCCTTGTATTTAATAATATATAAAACAACGAAAACTGAATAAATAACAGCTTAATATCGATAAAAACTAAATAGACAACAATAATTGTCTATCAAGTGCAATATGATAATAGTATATAATGGTGGTAATAGTTTATAATGGTACTATATAATATTAGTTTCGCCAATAAGCAATGTGAAAATTTGTAGTATTTTATTACTAAATGAAGACTCGTTAACTTGTTGGATTTTGAAAAACAATGTATGAGACAAGAATGATGCAGTGGATATCACTGACTTAAGTATGATGAACAGATTAAACTAAATGTAAGCTACGGTTGTCACGTAGAGATGGAAAGGTTATTTCTGGATATGATTGCATGAAGAAATGCATCTAATCAGTCTACGGGTTGATGACTCTAATCAAATTAATCTAATAAAACAATAAGAACAAACAGTAACACTAATATAGAGATTTATTCCTAGTACAACAAAATTAAATTAATCAAAAAATGATGTTGGAAATTTCAATTAAAAAGAAAAAAACTATATGTAGTATTACGATGTATGGTATATAATATTCTATATGAATAATATTATAATATAATACAGTATATATGTATATAAAGTACATAATATAGTATAATAATATAATACTAGTATACTTACGTAATATATATTATACTATTTATTAAATACTATACAGTATTTATTAGGGTATATTGTATTACAGTATATAAATTACTATATCACTATATTATAATATAGTATTATATTTTGTTTTCAATATTTATTTTAGCCGGTCAATAACTATAATAATTTCGTATGCAATATTATACAATACAAGGACTATTTAAAAAATTTGCGACTTTTCTTTTCACATTGACACATTTTTTGTATATAGTATCTTTTACATTACATATGTTGTTTATATATATATATATATATATATATATATATATATATATATATATATATAAACGAAGTACTATGAATTTCGAAATAACAATATACTTATTGCCCAATCCCAAGAAAAAAGATATTTAATATATTCATACAAGTATTTGCTTCGTTAACTTTCGATTCACTAAGAAAAAGAAAAAAAAAAATAAAAAGAAAAAAGAAACGAAAGCAAGAGTCGAAAAAAGTCTTTTACTTTTTAAAGAGTATGAAAAAAGGTATGAAACCATACCGTGTATGAATCACGAGGGATCTTTGGGTAACGCTTAGGTGATTTCGTATCAACGCGTAAGAATTACGTGGCCTACGGAATCGATGTGAACGAATCGAGAGACGAGATGCGTAGGAGGATACCACATGGCACCTTTGTGCCGTTCGTTATCGTACAATAACACTCGATTAGAAGCGTAGGTTGAATGACATAGATCCTAAAATGTTTTTGAAATATATGTACGTATACGTATATATATATATGTGTGAGGGATGCGTATATGTGTATGTATGTAAGCCTTTGGTTAATTACGCGAAGACTCACCTTCGACATTTTATTTACAATTTTAGCTACTCCCACGAGCATTGGTATCCTTGATGGTGGTATACACCATCGATGTCCAAGGCTTCCATGATTTTCTTTATGATTAATAATACAGTGATAGGCCAGGAGAACATACTTTATTAACCCCGAATACATAACCGTAGCTTTGAAGTCACTTACGTTTTTTTATACATTTTGTAGTTCTTTTCTTTCTTTAATCTTATTTTATTTTATTTTTTTTCAATTTTTTTTTATTCTTCATCATAAGAGTTGTAAACTAACGCGGCGGCATCTTATTGTTGTATTAGGGAATAATAATGTTCCCTAATAAAATAGCTTTGATCGCAATCTAAACATATAACTGTGGTTTTGAAATTGGAATATATTAATATTGATGGATATTTATTAGATACTATATTTAGATTAATGATTATAATAAAATATCATTACGTAATAATAAATAGCACAATTCTGACGTGACACTATCTTACGAAATATATATATATATATATATATATATATATATATATATATATATATAGCGATTGTTTGTAATTAAAAAATATTTATCATTATTTAATACCAATACTGACCGAATAGATAATAGCGATAAGTATATTTTGTTAAATCATATTTTATTAATTTTTTTTTTATTTCGTCATAATTGGATCAAGGAATAATTAAGAATTAACATGATATTGCAAAGCTTCATAAAAAAAATTCCTAACATATCTAAGAATGTTTGTTGTAACTATTTAAATTTTCTAATTCCTTTAGAATATAAAGACTATTGTACTGTAAGTACTTTTATTGATTAATGATAAATATTTTGCAAAATAAATAGTCAGTATGTGTATATGGATATCTCAATCAGTATTTATAATAAAATATCAGTAAGTAATAAATAACTAAATAATTAAATAAATAAATACTAAATAGATAGATAAAATATAAATAAATAACTGTCAACGTAACCACGAATATTAATAATTATTTCAATTCCTTAGTTTAAATTAAGTCCTACTTTGCCTATTTCACGATCGGCCTAACGTCGATCAAAAACGCTAAAACGCGATCAAGGACGATAAAAGTTAAGATTAAGAGAAATCGCTTAAATCAATAAAGGGATCAACGAGCGCTGTACAAAAATAATTGGAAACTGTAGATCGAGAATAATTGGAGCAAGGATTGATTAACAATTTACATGATATAACATTATAATAACATTCATAAGAAAAGTCTCAGCACGTTAAAAAATATTCATGATAATCATTTAAACTCCTGATTTCAAAGTATACACACTGCCATTTATTTTGTAATTATTATTATCTTTTAATTATCGCTAAATTATGAAATATTGAGTATTATTTTTCTTTCAGTAATTATCGGTAAAATGTTCTTATCGACAAAAGATGATCATTTAAATCATTACTGCTAAATGAGGAACGCTAAAACGCCATCAAGGACGATAAAAGTTAAGATTAAGAGAAATCAATCAAGGATCCAACGAGCGTCGTACAAAGATCAAAGTGAAAAAAATTGAAACAAGGATTGATTAACAATTTGCATGATACAACATTGTAATAACATTCATAAGCAAAGTCTCAACGCGTTAAATAATATTCATGATAATCATTTAATCTTCAGTTTTCAAAGTATACATACTGCCATTTATTTCGTAATTATTATTATCTTTTAATTATCGCTAAATTATGAAATATCATTGAGCATTATTGTTTTTTCAGTAATTATCGGTAAAACGTTATTAACGATAAACGAGGATCATTTAAATCATTACAGCCAAATGAGGAACGTTCGAACGCTCGACAATAAACGATAATAGTTAAACGATAAGAGAAATATCCCTTAAATCAATCAACGGTCCAACGAGAGTTATACAAAGGAGGAGGTCGAGGATAATTGGAGCAGGGACAAGTTGATCGTCGGTAACGGAGACGCGGTTTCTTTTAACGTTCAAACGTCGAGAAGAAGATGCGGAACGAAGAAGCGAATCGGCTTCTCGCACTACCAACGAGATAACAATCATCTTTTCTTCGTTGGAGTATCAAGTTGGTAGGACCAGTAGTACGATGGTAGTAGGGTAAAGGGAAGAGAAAATGTTGGACCTTTAGTCATCGACTTGGTGTCGCTGGAAGGGGTTAGAGGTAGAGAAGAGAACGGGGTGGTGGCGAAGGAGGGGTGGAGGAGGAGGGAAGAAGAGGAAGGACTGCCTGCATCGCGAGAATGCCTTTTGCTTTTTCGAAAGTAACGTAGGAGGAAAAAGGTAGTATCGAAGTTGGTATCGCGAATAAGAAGACCGTGGCGACGTGGTCGTTACTTATTCAGTCGCGCGGTGTCATCGGAGCCAGTGATCGTTTTCTCATACCACCTCCTCAACCTCGATTTCTCGAGCTAACACTTCGATACTTCTTTTTTTTGTTCTTATGCCATACGTTAACCACCGTAACGTTATCCCTTTTTGTTTTCTCTCTTTTGTTTTTTTCATTTTCTTCGTTTTTCGTTTTTTTTTTGTATTTCGTCTTTCTGCTTTCTCCATCTTCCTCTTCCTCTTCCTCTTCCTCTTCGTCTCTTCTTCTTTTTCTTCTTCCTTAACTTAACTTAACATAACTTAACTGATCCTGAATCCTCACCACTTTCTTTGCCGGGAGTCTTAAAAGCTTCGAGTTTGTACGCTGGTAGACATGGTATTTTACCCTCCATACATTTTTGACGAGAGCCAATGAACGATCGGTTTTTCTTACTTACTTTGCCAGCGCTAAGATCTTACCGTCCCCGTCCGTGCTTGCTACGTGCTTGCTTTTAGAAATCTCGAGAGACAAAGAGAGAGAGAGAGAGAGAGAGAGAGAGAGAGAGAGAGAGATGATGACGACGATGATACTTTCTTACATTGGTCGTATCATCATCTTTTATTTTTGTACCTTTCGAGCACTCTTGCAGCGTATTAAATAGTGAACAACACTGTGCGATCGGATTTAATCTCGTCAGTTTTGATATGATCGATAGATAAAATCTACACTTAATAAATTTTCTATGTTTTATGAAAAAAAAAAATATATATATATATATATATATATATATATATATATATATATTGTGGGAATTGTTTGGGTTATTAGAAAAATTCTTTTTAATTCGTGATTTAAGAGGAAATTTGATTCCCTGCAAAAGAATAAAAACTTTCTTTCTCTCTGGAGAGAAAGAAAGAGATTGATGATGATGATGATGATGATGATGATGTTGATAAGGATGATGATAATGATTATTTTGGTCGTATCTTTCTCCGTTAATTCTTTCTTTAAGAAGTCCTAAAGTGTATCACATCAATGAGCAATCGGATTCGATCTCATCATTTTGATATCACTTAATAGAAATTTCTTTACCTTACGAAATAAACATACAATGTACAAATGTATCATATATATATATATATATATATATATATATAATATATATATATATATATATTATGTCGATCGTCATAGTCGGTTGATTATCGAAAAAATATTTTTAATGATTCGGATGATCACTCCCTTGCAAAATCAAATCTATGGTTTTCACGTACAAAGACGAAATGAATAAGTTCAAGGTATTCCCATCTCTCTCTCTCTCTCTCTCTCTCTCTCTCTCTCTCTCTCTCTCTCTCTCTCTCTCTCTCTCTCTCTTTGCAGTTCTCTTGGTTGCGTAGAAAAGATACGGTGCACAGTAATGTTGATTGCGTGGAATCCCGTATCGGCTCGTTCTACGCTCGGTTTGGCTTCTCCCAGTTGTATAGTTCTTGTTGTCGCACGACGACGACAACGTTGCGTGCCAGCTTGTCCCGTCGGCGACTCTGGCTCCTTTTGCCAAGGGATCTCTCCACTTTCCCCTTCTGCCGATCGCGGAGATCAGAAACTTAAACGTCTTTCATCGACGTCGCGAGCCCTTTCTTACAAAGGTTTCCTTGTGCGAGCGATACCCTTGAGAAAAGAAGCAAACTACATATATATACATACATACATACATACATACATACATATATATATATATATAATCCTATCTAATCCTAAATAATCCTATGTCGACTGATTGAAATAGATAAACATATGTATGTCCTTTTTTATATTTCTTCTTATTATTATTTCTGTTATATTATTTTTTTTTTCGTTTTCGTTTACGCTTTCGTTTTAGTTTTCGTTTTCATTTTCATTTTCGTTATCGTTTTCGTTTTCATTTTCGTTTTCGTTTTCGTTTTCATTTTCGTTTTCGCTTCCGTTTTCGTTTTCGTTTTGTAGGTTCTATTTTTTTCATTTTTTGAACGAATAAAAAGTAGTCTATTTCTTCATACTACATTTATGAATATTTTTCTGAAATTTTTCTAATCTTTTTTATTATCTCTAATACGAATATATTGGTCCTATATGTATATATTTGCCTTTAATAATTAGCATAGTGAATCGATATATGATAAGCCCGATCATGTATTCATTCTATTCGAAATTTATCATTCGGTCGATCATATTCACCAACAAGATAACAGAAAGAAAATCGAGGAGTCAGGATTGATTGATTCCTTGCGTGAGCGATTCCCTTGAGAATAAATAAATATATATTATATATATATATATATATACTTCGTCGACTGATTAAAATAGATAAACATATGTATGCCCTTTCATATTTCTTCTTATTCTTATTTTCCTTCTTAGTTTTACTGTTATTAATATTCTTTTTTTTTGTTTTTGTTTCTTTCTTATTGAACAAATAAGAAGTAGTCTTTATTTATTTATTTCTTTTATCATACTCTTATGAATTTTTTCTTAGAAATTTTTCTAATCTTTTTTATTACGTTCAATATGAATATATTGTCCTTTAATCATTAGCATAGTGAAATCGAAGTGTTAATATATGATAATCTCGATTGTGCATTCAATCCTATTCGAAATTTATCATTTGATCGATCCTACTCACCAATGGGGTAACAGAAAGAAGATCGAGGACGTTACACACGATGACATTGCATTTTGTTTGAGGTATGGTAGGTTATAGATTGGTATGTATGTATGTATAGATAAGATACATTCGTCTTTTCTTTCGTCATTCGATAAAAGAATTTGTCATGTCCTTCAAGATCATTCTATTTTAAGGTCACGTACAACCAGTAATAAATAATATTTTTATTCTCAAGAAGAGTGCTACCGAAGGAACGAACGATCACAGCATTCCTTTTAATAAATCATCTCTAAACGCCTTATTACGCGCTATTGTTGAGATCTATGTATTTAATATAGGAAAACGTAAAACAAATAGTTCGTTACATTTTGAATGTTTCTTCTATTTTTTTTTTCTTTTTTTTTCATTTCTATTATATTTTTTTTTTTAAATTATAAACGATTATAATGGAAAGTATAATAGTTAGAAATTTATTTGATAATTGTTATCTTTAGTTCATAGAAATCTATGGCATTGGTCGATAAACTGATGCTGATTTTTTTTTTAATATTTTGTATGAAAATAAATATTTAATTCGAGATATGTAATTTATTAAAAATCCATAAAAATTATTTTATATCGTATGTGTATACATATACATATATATATATATATATATATATATATATATATATATATATATAACATAATTTTATATAATATTTTTAAATATTTGTTAATGTTATATGATAAAAGTATATATAATAGGATACAATATATTTACTAAAAATTTTTAATTTTTTTATTAGACTTTTTTTACAGATTCAGTAGACTTTTTAATATAATATAAAACATATAATTCGTATATAATAAACTGTTTATATAAATCAGAAGATTACTTTATTACATTTACAATTATATATAGTATATACATCATTTTTATATAGATAATGTATTTTAAGTTATATATGTAAGAATTATATATGTAAGAAATGATTTTATTAATCAAAATGTCACTTTATGCTAATTAATTATTATTGATTAATAAAATAATAATTCACATTTTTAATACTAATTTTTCATTGAAGATTTTATTAACGACTTTACTTTATTATTCTGTATGTGTCTGTAAAAAATTTTCTTCGTATACTGTCAACTTTACGATGACTTTACTTTTTTTATTAAAATTCTTTTTTTTCTTTTCAAAAATCCTTGATTAGAAAATTGTATTAATAACTCATAACTTTATTAATATTTCATAAATTTATAAGATTAGGATTAAATAATTAATAGAATTAACAATTTGACGTAGTGGTTATATCGCAGATTTTAATTAATTAATCTTTTTCAAACCAGAAAATTTATTAATGAAAAATAATAGCTTTGTTCATTTAAATATAGTGTCGAAAATTTTAACAAAATAAAAATTTAATTCATTAAATAATTTCATTGCTTATTGGTTAATTTATTTATTTATTTTTCTCCCTCTCTCTCCCTCTCTCTCTCTCTCTCTCTTTTTCTTTTAATATTCGCATTCTTCTTTTTCATCTTCTTCTTCATCTGATCTTCGTATTCTTCTTCTTCTTCTTCATCTTCTAACCTTCTTCTTCCTTTTCATTTTCTAATATTCTTCTTCTTTTTCATTTTCTTCTTCTTCATCTTCTAATCTTCTTCCTTTTCATTTTCTAATATTCTTCTTTTCCTTTTTCATTTTCATCTTCTTCATTTTTTAATCTTCTTCTTCCATTTCATCTTCTAATATTCTTCTTCTTCTTTTTCATTTTCTTCTTCTTCTTCTTCTTCTTTCCCTTTAATGGCGGCTATTTAATACACGGTTTTACTCAACGCGTCGCTTACGATTTCGGCGTGCGAGCTGCTGCTGTGTGCGTGCGTGTTTTATTACCGCGAGCCGTCGGCATTCTTTCTTTCCATTCTTCTTTTCTTTACTCCTTCCTTTCCACGGGTTCACGGATGACCACACTCGGTCGACGCGTGCGTGATTCTGCTTCCTTTCGTCCCACTACTCCTTTCTTTTCTTCGACTGTCTTCTACGATTAACTCTTTTATGCGCAATTCTTTTTTGAAATTTTTCATTTGTTTATATATATATTTATAGAGTTTATAATATATATATATATTATAATATATATATATATATATATATATATATATATATGTATATATTTATAGAGGATAATGTTGAATTACATGGGCAAGCCAAGTTTGCAACGACTAAATGATTTCACATTTCGCAGATATGGTCTGATTTTGCAAATATTTTTAATAATGAAACTGACGATCATTAACAACATTTGTAAACAATACTCTTCGTAATGGTTTTTAATCAAACGATTTATACACATTCCGAAACACGTTGCGACGCATTTATCAATTTTATTGAAAGTGATGGCCAATTTTTTTTATAAATCCTAATTATTATTCGATTTAATGAATTCGTTAGATTTACTTTCAAATCCATGTTTACATAACATTTCAAATTTACGATCTTAATAATTAAATTATTTCCAATTCGTATTAATCTTAACAAAAATTATATTTCGATTTGAATTATCGAGTAACTTTTATCGTAGATTATCAATTACCATACTGTAATAAATATTGGACATAGTTAACAATAAGACACCTAATCCACAGTTTTTTTAGAATTAGACGTAACTATCGACTCTGGCAAAATGAATGAAAAAAAAAAAATGTTATTATCACAAAACCCTTACTGATCTACTCGATCGTATAGTTAAATATTTAAATATTTTTCTACAAAAAAATTACCGATTACTGGATTTAGTTAACGATCAAATATCTAATCCACGATGCGTTTAGAGTTATTCGAAACCATAGAAAAAAGTAGCATAGAAAAAAAAATAAGAAGAACGAAAAGCAATCACAATTACCCAAAAATCCTCAGTCATTCAATTCAAATGATTAATATGATCGATATGATTGATATAATTGATATGATCGAATCATACGGTCCCCATCAAATCACGACATAACCCTAAACACAAGAAAACTTAATCGGAGTCAGATAGATCCGTATTAACTTTAGCAAAAAAAAAAAAAAATTGAAAAAAACACTATTACAACAAAATCTCCATTAACGAATTCAATAATATATATTTTAATATATTTCGATATTATTCCATAATATAAAAAAAATAACGAACTATCGCGCATAAAAATTAAAAATAAAATAAATTAAAATAATTAATTAAAAATAAAATATCCAATCCGTAAAAATTTTGGAGTTTCGACGAAATTTTTGCAAAGAGAAAAGAAAAAAGAAAAGAAACGAAAAAATACCTGAACTACCACCAAATCCCTAGTCATTCGACTCAATCATATAAATAAAAAAAAAAAAAAAAAAGAAGGAAATATCGAACTACCGTGCATAATCGAAAAATATAAAATGTTCAATCGACAATGCGTTAAGTACGTTTTAAAACGGAAATTCTGATCGTTC
>OU426871.1:3537160-3567160 GCA_911387685.1 Dolichovespula media
TTTTTTTTTAATTATTTTTTTTATCATAATAATTCTATTCGTATTAAAAATAACTGACTATTGACCCTCGTTTCTACAGTTATAATTGTTTCCGATCGATATATAAAAGATACGAGATATCTAAGTCGTACGTTAGTAACGCGTTGGTAATTAGTAAAATCGATTTATTCTCGCGATATCGATTACACTTCTTCGATCCTTTTAGTATTAATCTTCATTAACGACTTGCCGATATAAAACTTTAGTTCATTACTTATCTCCCCTCTCCCCCTCCACCACCACCCCCACTCCAACAAACTCTTCTCCTTCGTCTTCGTCTAATCTCGACGATCTACGTTTCGTAACGAAACTAAAACGTGATTGATTAAAATGATTCTACAGCGGGGTGTGGGTTATTATCAAAAGTTTCCAAGTGATTTCAAACATCAATTGCTTTTTTCCTCGAGACTTTTCGAACAAATTTTTTGTTCCTTTTTGTTATTCGTTTCCACCTCACCTTCGTCCCTTCCGCTTCTTCCCCCCCCCCCACCAACTACCCCCATATGTTTTCAGAAATTCGACTCGTAATTTTACAAGAAAGAATAATTAATTTCCATACACTTAAGAACCTCCATGACTTACTTAATTTTTAGCGAATAACATATTGCGAGTCAGTTATAAGTTACAAGTTAAATCGATACAAGTTACGATCAAATTAATTCGAGTTATACGGAGAGTTGAAAGAAAAAAAAAGAAAACAAATGAAGAAGAACAAAGAAGAGATTTTGCAGTTACAAAATTCCTTTGTTTTTTTTTCTTTTTAATTCTTTAATCTTAATGAAAAATTGATTAGGAGTTTGAACGATGAGCGTAGGAAAAGTTGTTCGCAAAGAAAACCTTAAAAAAGAAAAAATAGAAGAGAGAAGTCTTATATGACAAGTTGTGGAGAGCTAGCGAGACTCGTTTGGATTTGATGGTTAGAATAGTTTGGTGCTTAAGTGAGAGGTTTTTCGAGTAAGAAAATATTGCAAAATGTCTCGTTTTTTTTTTTCTTTTACGATAATAGTATAACGGAATGTTATAATAGTATCACTAGTAGCGATAATAATAATATAAATAAATATATATATATATATATAATTAAATAAAAATATTGATAATGATTATGATGATGATGATGACGAAATTAAAAAAATATAGGTGAAGGTTGTTGAGTGGAATGCAACATCCCATTTTTCTCTTTCGATCCCATTCCCCTCGTCATTTTTTCCGTTCGAAACATTAGTCATCGCTATCTGTTTTTATCAATTAACCGAGTATGTAGGAGAATAGCGGGGGGGGGGAGGAGAACGCGATTATGGTAACACGCTATTTAATTACTCAATTCCTCGCCTTACCGTCTCGATATTTAAAACGTTAATGAAAGAATTATTTAAAGAAAATATATATATATATATATTTATAAAATCCTTAGAAACAGTAAATCCTTAGCCCAGAAATAAAATAAAGTGTTATCATCAATTAATAACCACAACAACAACAACAGCAATAAACACAACCATAACCACAACCACTACAATAACAACAACAGCAATAAACACAACCACAACCATTACAATAACAACAATAATAATAGTAATAATAATAATAATAATAATAATAATAATAATATTAATAATAGGAAAGGAACAATATAAGGTAAATATCGACACATAATTAATCAGGAAGGCATAAATAAAGAAGGTGTCCAGAAATAGTAGAAATAATGATAATAATAATAATAATAATAATAATAATAATAATAATAATAATAATAATAATAATAATAATAATAATAATAATAATAAGAAGAAGAAGAAGAAGAAGAAAGAAAGAAAATATATGAAAAACATCGACCATAAATAATTAACCATTGAACGCCATTAACCACATAAGGAACACACGTATGGATCTTTTTGCGAGAAATGGTAGGATTTGCAATAATGATGTGAGATCGAGTAATTGCGACAAAAAAAAAAAAAAACAAAAAGAAGAAAGAAAGAAAAAAATAATTCGAAATACATTATTGAAGGAGCGAACGTACGAAATGATACACGGAGGAAATATCATCAGCATGAAGAAACAATAGACCGTATGAAATGAGGATGCAAAATACTAGAGCTATGAACGAGTACACCGATAGACATGATGTCGCATAGCGTAAATAAATGCTAACGAACAAATACCCGGACTAATGCAACACAAAGAAAATCAGCATATATCACGCTAAGAGTATAACCTCCCTCCCTCCCACCCTCCTTCCTGCCATCACTCCTACTCTCCACGCCCCCTTTCCTTAACCCACACCGCTCACGCAACGATATTAGAGACATAGAAGTATAAATTATGGTTGGACGTAACGCTGCAAGGAGATGAAACAATTTCGCATAACAGAATCGAATATAACTTTTCAGACGAACAACACAAACGAAACAATGTAATCCGATTGATACGGCAATTACAAATGACGCGAACGTAAATACGTTACGATAAGATAAATACAAAAAAAAGAAAGGACGTAACGATAAATACAAAAAAAAAAAAAATACACTTTCTTTCCAATGGAAATGAAAAGAAAAATTAATATAAATTAATAAATTATTTTAATTTGTAAGTTCCCAAAATTGACGTTAGTATTGCAATCGAATATTGACTAATTCCTGACATAATATGTTTAGGATACGTATACATGCATACGTATATAGAGAAAATCTATGTATATATGTACTATACATATGGGATACATGCTGTTTTCGTATAGCACGGATCAGAAAATAGTAGAAGCATTCGTATAGCATAATGAAAATTTGTAAAATAAAAAAAAATTTATGTGATTCTTTTTCTTTCAATTTCTGATATTATATTTTCTATAGAATTTTGTTGTTATTGTTATTATTTTAAATCGAAATTTTATAAAAAAAAATACAGAAGAACAGAACGATTTTAATCACTTTATTATAAAATTTAGTTAGTGGTGAATTTATATAATTACTATAAATCCTTAAAACATAAATCTTTTGTTTTTTTAATTGTTCCAAGAATGTAAACTTTTTTTTATATAGGTATATGTATCTGCATTACAAAAAAGATATATATATATATATATATAATAGTTTCTACATTTTTCAATTAATATAATTCAATTATTATTAATTTGAATTGAATAATAATATTAATAATATTATGAATTATATAATAATATATATATTATTATATAATTCAATTAATATAATAATCTTTAAAACGATCCATACATGACGGTACGTTGCAAATATAATAATTAAAAATAGTATCTCTTTTAAGGCACATGGGCAAGCATACATTTGATACCTTAATTAAAAATAAAATAAAGTATAATTAATAGTTACAATTTAATGGTTTTAATATATCTTTCAGTAAATACCTGTTGCGTCCGGCGCAACTACGAGAGCGTAATTTGAAAGTACGCGTCTCGCACCGTACCAGCGAAAATTGTCTTTCGCACGGAGGAGGAATTGTCCTCCGTCTCTTCCTTGGCGTCAGAATTATAGCCTAATGATTTGAGAAGATCCTGCGTTGGCTCTTGGGTAGGTTGCGCGTAAAAAAGGTAGCGTCGTTTTAACATACCACAAAATAGTTTATTCGAGTGAACTGTAAATATTGGTGTGTGTTTCTGACAATGATGATATAAAAGTCATGACGGATGTATGATTTGATGTACAATGTGTTCGGATTCCTAAGTTCTAATTCGGAAAGAATACTTGACTGACTATTTTATCTAATTGTGACATGACTGCTCTTTCACTGAATGTTTATTCGACGACCGAAATTTAGATACTGACTTCCCGACGCTTCTCCAAATATTCGGTAAGTCGAAATATTAGAAGAAGGAGAGGGAAGAACGATGCTAATTGGCTACGTACGGACAAAGACATTCCTTAAATTTGTTTATGCTTTCGATGAAAGTCTTCGTCGAAGCGATCGTACATAGGCGTTACTGTAACGAATTTACACTTGAAGGCGTGACCGGACGGAAAACAAACAAGTAGCAAAAAACGAATGGGAAAAACAAACATCGAAGCTAGAGTAGGCAAAGTTGATAATCGGAACAAAAACGGATTTTCTGCTCTTAGAGGCCTCGTTTTCCCTAAGAGAGGATCAATCTTTTCTAAGGAATAGACATTAAAAAACGAACCCAAAAAAAGAGAAAAAACGCTTGTCGCTCGACTTTCCGTTCTCTCGTGCATCAACGATGTATACTCCTTGAAATGTAATTTCATCAATTGGCTCGATAATCTCATTATCTTTAAAAAATTTTTTTGCTTTTTTATGTCTTTATTACTTATGAATTATTTCCATCTAGGCGAAATATTTTATATGAATCTTTTTATATCGCCAAATTTAGAACGAAACCACTCATTCCCTCCGATAAATCATTCATAGAACGAATTCATTATACGACGAATTAAAAAAAAAAACAAAGCAGTGTACATAATATCGTTAATAATATCCCGTAAGAATCGTCGTACCTCGTACGATTCAATCAAATTACGTACATATGTATGTAAAACAAATAAGATTGGAAGAGTACTTGGAGAAAAAAAAATAAGAAAAAAGAGAAAAAAATAATTCTAACCAAAAACGCGGAATAATGTAATCGTAACTATTCTAAGATAAATGAATGGAGAACTTGAAAACTTTGTCGGAACTAACAATTAAGAAAAAACAATAATAATAATAATAATAATAATAATAATAATATTAATAATAATAATAATTATAATAATAATGATGGAATGATAATTAAAATGACGATAATAAAGTGAGATTAGATGAAATAAAAGTTAACATCAAATGACGTATAATCAATCCAATAATTCTCAACCTCGATGTATTGCGTTCCGTCTTCGTATCATAAGAAAAGAAAGAGAAAAAGATAGATAGGTAGAAATGAAAAAAAAAGAGTGAGAAAGAGGTAACCGTACAGGCATAGTGATGGGTCTTATTTAATTAGTTTCGTCGATTAACTTTTACGCACGCACTCCAAGTGTGGAGTGGGGTGAGATGGGAAGGATAGGAGAGGAGGGGGTAGGGAGGGAGATGTTGCTGCTAGCTCGGCAGCTCCTACCGTGCTACCTCATAAGAGAGGAAGACTCGCAGAAAAGCCGAAGCAGACCCGGTCGGTCGGCTACCCTCGGTTAATCTCGGCTGGCAGTAATGATTAACGACGCGCGAGCTATCCTGTCCTGAACGCCTCACCTGTCTCCTCCTCACCACATTCGTGAGGTTAAGTGGAAAAGCGAGAGCAACGCCGTTCGGGAACCTCGCATTCCATTTCTTAGACCTTAGATAGAAAGAAAAGGACGGACAATGAAAGAAAGAGAGAGAGAGAGAGAGAGAGAGAGAAATCTCGCCCGAAGATAAATAGATCTAAAACAATGGACCACGAGAGACAGAGAGACAGAGAGACAGAGAGAGAGAGAGAGAGACAGAGAGAGAGAGAGAGAGAGAGAGAGAATCCTTCGATTCTCGCGGCGTCTCTCTTGGGCGGAACAACGGACGTTCACGTGCTTTAAAATTTGCATTCGACCCACCCCTTACGATCCGTTTATAAATCACTCGTCGACCCTCACCAAGACACACTTTCTCTCTCTCTCTCTCTTTCTTTTTCTTTTTCTCTCTTTATGAGTCTGACCATGAAGGCAAGACGATGTATTCGAAGAGAGCTCGACGTATCGTCACGAAACGAAAGGACACGTGTCCCTTTACTGGTATAGTCATTGTACTCCATTGTAGGATCGTGATAGCTTCGATATCCATGTGCCACGATGATCTTCTGGTCTCCTCCATTAGCCGCCGACTCGACTCGACAACAACAACGACAACGACAACGACAACGACTCGATTCGAAAGCTAATCATACAATTATTGGTGTATAATCCGTGTGAAATTTCAGCGTCTATTCGTTGGATTGGCAAATAAGTAATTGAAGATTTTAATTAAGAATCTATCGACAAAAAAATTGCAATCACTAAGTTGCCAACCCAATAAATAGACGCTGAAGTTTCACACGGATTATACACCAATATTGCGTAATAAGCTTTCGAATCGCATCAAAGTGATTGCGGATTTTGTCGATAGATTCTTATTTAAAATCTGCAATCGCTTAATTGGCAATCCAATAAATTTGATGCGAGTATTATTTTAAAAGATAATTGTTAAGATGATCGCCAATAATGGTTTCAGGATTGTTTGAGGGAGATTGGAAATAAGAGGTGAATGAGGATTCTACGTGGTGAATGAAGATTTATGAATTGTATATGTTCCACCGATCATTGTAATGGATAGAAGGAATGTCGTAAAATATGATACGTCGAGAAGGAATGTCGTAAAATATTATTATATATTGCCATTCTAGAATTTTCAAGGGAGGATTTAATTCGGTTGATCGGTTAGAATTTACGAGATATTATCTTTTCATATCCTTATTGTTCACGTTCGCGTTTATATTCATAATTATTATTTTTTTTTTTTTTTTAAATAATCGATTTTAATTTTGTATACGCAGCATTGTTATGGACCAACGCGGAACATTAGAATTTTTGAAAATTGAGAACTCGTATTACTCTGACAAATAGAAGCTGTGATACGTCGCTTTAGAATTTTTATGAGTAGTTGAAAGGATGATACGGGGTTGATCAATTAAAAGTTATAAAATATTTTCCGTTCATAAGTCAATTTTTGAAATCATCGGTTTTAATTCTATTATTTAAAGGTCGCCGAATTGAACCGAAGTTTTTATTGTTTTAATTTTTTTTTTTATTACAATTATCGACATCAAGAAAGAGAACAAAAACATTTTTTACGGTGTCGTTGAGAAATCAATGATTTTACTTTGCAAAAAGAATGTTTATATGTTAGAAGTTCTATGAAAAAATACAAGCCAGGCCAAAAATAACGAACATCATTATTCATTGAAAAACAAGCGGTTTTATTTTATTTGTAACAGCGCAAAAATGTTGCGTGTTATAAAGAAAATATAATATTTCCGAGTTTCATTGGAATAATAAAAAAGAATAATATATTTATATAAATTTTATCTAAAGCAATATATTTTTGTGATTATTCTTTTGTTAATCATTTGCTTTTTTTTAATATCTTTTATAAGAAGATTAATCAAACCAAATAGGCTACGAAACTAACGGCGCGTTAATTTTTGAAAATTTTATCAACATTCTCATATACGGTGGATATACGGAAAACAACATTCATCTAAAAAGAGAAAGAGAGAGAGAGAGAGAGGGGGAGAGAGAGAGAGAGAGAGAGAGAGAGAGAGAGAGATTCTTAAATGATGTAAATTTGACGCTACCGGCTAATAATATTTTAAATATAACACATAATAATTGTTGACATATACAAATACACACACACATACACTTTCAATATTAAAGCAAAAAAACTAAAAGTAAGAGAAAAAATAAAGTTTACATGAGGAACACAAAGATTCATAAAAGTACTTATTTTTGATGACTTTAAAAAAAATTATTTTTGATCGTCAGTAGTCATTGAGCTATCGAACTGTATATGAAAAAATAAAAAATCTCTAAAAAAAGATTCGATCAAGGATGAAACTGTGTAGGATTATACGTACATACGTACATACGTACATAAGTACATACATATATACATACATACGTATGTACATGCACCTACGCAAAGTTAAAGAGAAAGAAAGAGAGAGAGAGAGAGAGAGAGAGAGAGAGAGAAAGAGAGAGAGAGAGTGAGAATATAAGAAAAGGAGAAAGAGAAAGAGAGAGAGAGAGAGAGAGAGACATATGGAGAAGGGTTCATTGCCGAAGCACGCAGGCTTGTCTTGTACAATTTGCTCGAACACGTCCGTCGCGGTCGGAACGCTCGTTTGAACCGGTCGGGTTGCGTCCTCTCTTCCTCAAGGAGATGAAGAGGATACACGGTGCCCTCTCTTGGTCCCGTGGGATCGGAGAAGCGACGAAATCCATGGTGTAAATTCTTCGAGTCACTCTCTTCACCTCCCGCCTATTTCTTTATATTATTTTTCTTTCTTCTGAGAGTATCCTCTCTCTCTCTCTCTCTCTCTCTCTCTCTCTCTCTCTCTCTTACTCTTACTCCTTTTGTCTCTCTTTTTATCATTCTTCTCTTCCTTTTCTTTATCTTTTACATCTTTCTTCTTCTTATTCTTCTTCTTATTCTCTTCTCTGCTTCTTCTTGATCTTCATCTTCATCATCTTCATCTTCTTCTACTTCTTGAAGAATCATACCGTAAAAGCAACGCGATAAATCTGAGGTGGCCTCCAGCACGCTTCTGAAAACTCGATCGAGACAAGATTCGCCGAACGTAATCCGGTGTCGACGATAGGAATCACACCTTTTTGGGTTTGAATCGTTCAATTCTTTTTTCCTTTTCTTCTTCCCCTTTTTTTCTTTTTTTTTTTTATTTTTTTTTTTTTTTTTTTTTTTTTTTTTTTTTGTTCAAACGGATCAGAACGTCCTTTAAGCTATTTCTTAATCGTTTAACGCCGAGCGTTAACCGATCGACGGGTAATCAATCTTAATCCGTACAGGGTTACTCGACGAAGTTAATCATCGGATAGATCCAAGTAACAACATCGATCTAAATAAACAATAGTTTTCTATCGGATCTTTAGATCGTGAAGTAGGATAAAGTTTCTCCGGGATTATTTCTTGTGTGATCATTTTCTTTTGACAATTGCATTTGATAATTACATTTTAATAATTGCAATTTATAAATTGCATTGATATGATATATTGGATTGTTTAGTATATAGGACGAAAGATTATTTCATTTTGAAAATTATTGTGTGTGTGCATGTGAGTGTGATTACTTTGATAATTGCATTTTTTAAATGGTACTAATATATTGGACTGTTTCGTACATAGTATGAACGATTATTGCATTTCGCAAATTATTATGTGTGTGCATGTGAGTGTGATTACTTTGATAATTGCATTTTTTAAATGGTACTAATATATTGGACTGTTACGTACATAGTACGAACGATTATTTCATTTCGCAAATTATTATGTGTGTGCATGTGAGTGTGATTACTTTGATAATTGCATCTTATAAATGGTACTGATATGTTTGACTGTTTCGTACATAGTACGAATAATTATTTCATTTTGCAAATTATATGCGATTATTTTGATAATTACATTTTATCAATTGTACAAATATATATTGTATTGTTTAGTGTGTAGAATAAATAATCATTTTATTTGGCAAATTATTGTATGCGTGTAAACGATTATTTTGATAATTGCATTTTTGTAAGTTGTACAAATATATTCAAGTTTCATCATATGTAACTCCGTATTTAATTTATTTGATAAATATAGATAGTTAACAAGGAACAGTAAGTTTGATTATTTCGTTTTACATATTAATAATAAACTAAATTTAAAATGGATTATTTGTTTATATTAAAAATATAATTATTGTAATCTTATTAATCTATAAATACCTAAGATCGTTTCATATGTGATCGTATATTCAATTTCTTTGAGAAATATACTCGTAATTGGTATGATATAATTATTTTTATTATTTCATTTTATAATAGAAATATATGAAATATATAGAGTTGTTTTAGATGTAGTTTTACAAAATTCATTTGCTATAAAAAAAAAAATAATAATACTACGACATCGTTATCTCATTTTAGTAATTGTATTAATATTTATAGTTATCTCATATGTAGTTCTATATCTTTTTTTATTTATTTATTTTTTAACTAGAAGTATAGTTTATTCAATTTTTCAATTTTCATTACAATGAATAAAAAATAACAAATAAAAAAATTTACGATGGCACGAAGCAATTTTACGCGGCCGTTCATCAAACGAAATAATTTCAAATTCGTTCGTATTTTTCTTTTCGTTTATAAATTTTCTAATTAAAACTCGATTTAATTATAATATTCGTTTATTGCGTCAGTCCAGATGGAAGACGGGGAATATGGTTTCTTCAGCAAATTGTCGGCATTTACGGGTAAGCCTTAGAACGTATAGATACGTACTACGAAGACTAATGCCTGCGGCAAAAGGTTCACGGGATTGATTACCATAGTCAATAACGTGAGTGTGTATACCGATGAGTGCTTCGAAAGAGAGAAAGAGAGAGAGAGAGAGAGAGAGAGAGAGAGAGAGAGAGAACGAGAGAGAAAGAAGGAGAACGAGAGAGAAAGAGAGAGTACGTTAACAGGTCAATGAAATTATACTGTTACAAAGATTGATGCCGATATGATTGATGATTGATGATACGGCTGGTATGAGAAGGTGGCAAAAAGTCATTTCCACCTGATCAGGGAATTCAATCGCATTTGTACGCGTATCGTTACAATTTGTACGTGTCGTTCCGATGAAGACGAAAAGAAATTTATTTTTCACGAATAAATGCGACATACCGGGTGTACCGTTTAAAACTGGACAGGTGAATATCTCGATTATATTTATTTTGTTTTTTACAATGAAAACATAAAAAAGAGTTCGTTAATAAAAAAAAAGAACGAAATTTTCGACAATCTTTTTATTCGAAAGAGTCAGACGCATTAAATTCGATTGGGATTGTCTAAGGAATATAATTTTTTTTCTTTTCAATGTGTTTTACGACGTGACAAAATTTACACACACTTGCATACTCACTCGCACATTCTCACGGGCAGATATAACGATGTTATCGGAATATTTTGTTCATTATTATGTCGTAATTAAAGTAAATAATTAAATATAAAAATTGATTTTGCGGTTAATTGTTGGTTATAAAGTTTATGATAATTGAACATTTTTAAACCCATTACAAAGCCGTGGATTTTTCGAATTTATACACTCATATAATTCCATACCTTTTTGAGCTTTAACTCTTTGGGTTATATTCGAAATTCGTTGTTGTGTTAATTCGACTATAATGTTTAATGTACTGTGTGAGTAAAAAATACATATTTTATAAATGTTACCATATACCTTTTGTTTAAACATGAAAACGAAAAGATTGTATTATGAAGAATCAACAAAGAGTAAACAATTTCGGAACAGCGATATTTTTGTGTTCAATGTCATAAATTTCTAGATTTCAAGATTTTTACTCTTTACTAGAGTAAAATATTCTTATTCTCTTTGGGTATTTTATTTTTGTGATTTTTTTATTTTTTGATCGTACTAATTTTTAGTTATTTTCTTATTTTTATTTTTGTTCTTTTTTTCATTTTGTATTGTTATTTTTTTCTTTATATTCATCTTGGAACGTTACAATCCAAATTTATTGATTAATTATAAAAAATTTTTTTAGTAATTTGTATTCACTTTTTATTTTATTTTTTATCTTATTTTATTTGTAAAGTAGTAACTTGAACTGAACCCAAACAAAAATATAAATTTTGGAATTATGTAATGTAAAATTACATTAGATCGATAATTAAATTTTAAGAAATTAATACTACAAGGTAACAATTGAAAGCGCATATTAACAATATATTATGACGAACATAATTAATAGACATTGATAAACTATGAATTCATGATATTTATCTACTAGTTATTGTCTTTACGTAAGAATAATTCATTGCAGTTGTCTATTTGTCTAATATCGAACTAATTATTATACGATATTAGACGTGTATCGATCTAAACATAAATAAGGTCCCTCCATTATAGATTATCGTCTTATTATAAATTATTTTAATAAAATTTATACTTATTATACCATTTCTTTGAAATTAAATCTATCGCACGACGATAACTTTTCAATAAACGATTTCAATTTTACTATTCGATTCACCGGTTACTTTCCGACTATTTATCAAACGCGATAAATTCGAATAAGAAAACAATAGTAAACAAAATACCTGACAAAATAGTGTAACAACAAGTGTAAGTGAATTAATAACAAAATATCAAGAATGATTTATACAAAAACACTAACGTCAAATTGATTTCAGATCGACGTGTACTCGCGAGTCATTGAATTAAATTACTTGAAGATGCGGAATACGATATCTAATTGTAAGAATCATCACGTGATATATATATATACATTGATCCAACAAAGACAGACGGAAATCGTTAGTCTCTCTCGTCGACGACGCAATTTTTCGATTGATCGAAAAAGAAGTAAAAAAAAATAAAAAGAAAATTACCACCGACAAAGAAGTAGAAAGCCGTACCACCTAAGTTGTTTCTTAGTAAAGGTCCACCGATAGCTAGAAGCAACATGAATGTTCTAATAAGATATGTGAATGATATTTTCTAACTGATTACAGATAATAAGAAAATGCCGAAGGACACGATCGTAATCACCATAACGCGATTAATGACGATAATTCTGACGATGTATATATGTATATGCATGTATGTATGTATGTATATAAATTATTCTAATTATATTATATTATTATGTTATAACTTTTCTGAATAACATATACAAGGTGTTCGGCTAAAGGAGGCCGTCTAAATATTTTCTTTGTTTTTTCATACTTTGAATGATTTAAAAAGAGGTATGTTATGAATAGTTTATATATATATATATATATGTGTGTGTGTATATATATATAATATGAATAGTTTATATATTGTATTAATAGTTTATATATATATAATAGTATAATGTTATGTATGTTATAGGCATCCTCCTTCAACTGACATACCCTGTATAATATACACTATAAATAAATTACTATTATTTATATCTTGTTATAACTATTCTAAAGAACATACATATATATATATATTTTTTCGGAAAAAAAATTTCGTTCTTTTATAAACATCTTATATATACTTCAAAAATAAATATATATTGAACTTTCGATTGGCAAACGTTTCAAAAACGGAACACACGTGTGTTTTCTTTCTTTCGAACGAAGAACGTCGTTCGACATAACGATGCCGTACGTTCCTTATTTCGCAATAAAAAGACTCGCACCTGGAAGTAACTAACTGTGGCATGCGGATTTCGCCGAAAACCAATCGGCGCCTTTGTCGGATTCGTTCGCGTGTATCGATTGGTCTCGTGCCCGTCATTCGAAGAAACGGAAGAAGTAGTAGCGTGGTTGGGGAGAATGATGGTAGTGGTGGTGGTGATGATGGTGATGGTGATGGTGATGTTGGTGGTGGAAGTAGCATGAATTAAGGAGGGTGTAGGAGAGGGGAGATGGTTCTCGCGGTACCAATAAAAATAATTATGGTATCCGTCGTCGCTCGATCGTCCTCCAAATCGAAATCTGATAAGGGATTATAATAAAATGCAGCGTGGCTTGATTGGAGAGTTAAGACGGATGTGTGTATGTGTAATGGATGGGGTAATGGGGGAGGGGTGGGCTAGGATGGGCGGGGAGGAGGACGAGAAGAAGAAGAGTTCGGTCAGACCAAAGAAACTTTGAAGAAGAAAAAGAAAGAAAGAGAGAGAAGGAAACAGTGAGAGAGATAGAAAGAGAGAGAGACAGTGAGAAAGAGAGAGAGAGAGAGAGAAAGACAGAGACAGTGAGAAAAAGAAGAGAGAGAGAGAGAGATAAAATGGTGAACACGTCTTTGAAAAAGGGCCACCGGATGATCCAAGACGATCGTATAAGCAAAGATCACTATGGCAGCGCATACCGGAATGCGTCGTCTCTTCTCGGCCCTAATGATTCCCAAGGCTTCGGACCTACCGAGTACAAACCGTGATGATATCTTCTAGGTCTTCGGACAACCACGAAGACGAGGAGCACTCTTCTGTCCTTGGCTACCGTCTATTGTATACTCTCTTTTTAAGAGAGAGAAAGAGAGTAAGAGAGAGAGAGAGAGAGAGAGAGAGTGTGTGTGTGTGAGAGAGAGAGAGAGAGAAAATTTGAAGGCAACGTTCTTTGGATTTCTTCGAAGAAGATGGGTATTACCGATTTACTAATTATTGGGATGGCTTTATTAATAAATAACACTAATCGGATATAAATACTAATCGGTAGATCTGTTGGTATGTACTATACGAGATAAGATTGAATACGGTTTAGGATATACGGGTTGGATCGATTGTAAATTTCTTTTTTGTTTATTTATTTATTTATTTTTTTTTGTCAAGAGATAAGAGATTCTTTCTCCCTTCTCTCTCTCTCTCTCTCTCTCTCTCTCTGTCTCTCCTCTTCAAGATATGTATCGTACTTTTGGAAAGGTTCGGATAATTAGCAGGATGCCGTATTATGTCATTATTATGTCGTTCTAACTTCGGCCTGCCTTCGACGTTCTAAATATATTATCTGTGGTTTAGTTTCGACAATATTTTTTGAACATTCATTCGATACTATTATATCGGATATTTGATAATTGTTAGAATAAATAGATATAGGATTGATTCGTGAATAAATGACGTTATAATTGAAGAGTTTATTTACGATAATAGGTGTAGTGAATGTGGGATTTTTAATAATGAAATTTGTTATTATTTATATTGTTATATTGTCATTGGATTGATTCGTTTTGTTGTTTATTTTTGTTTGTTCCGAACTTCTTGATCATAACGGTATTTTCTTATAAATCGATCTAATAAATATGATATTTTATAATAGAAATTTTAATGAAGAATGAATAAAATAAATAAATAAAAAAAGAAAAATATAATATATATTATATTTTTCACATATCAAACATGTGAAAAAATTCTGAATATATTATATCATAACTTTTAGGTTGATTCGTAAATGTAATTATTTATGAAAAATATGTTACTCATGTAATAACATATATTTATAAATCGATGATATTTTATAAAAAGAATTTCTGGTTTTACGATTATGCCAAACTATTGTTATTATAAATTGTTATTATTAAACAATTGTCATTATAGGTGAGGAGTTTATAACAATTAAAAAAAAAAGAAAATAGTAGAAAACTAAAAATTCTAACCAAAATAATTGTTTTACCATAAATATTATTTTCGGATTACATATACATATACATATATATATACATATACATATACATATACATATACATATACATATACATATACATATACATATACATATACATATACAAATACGTACGTATAATAAATTGTATAATAATAATAAATAATATAATAAATGAATAAATATAATTAATAAAATAATATCAAATATATATATACCCATGATTAACAAAAATGAAAACCCTGCTTTAAATTTCATTCTAACAAACTCTACTCAAAAACGACTCTTAAATTAATATAATAGTTCCATATCCTCTTCATAGTCCATACCATCATCATTATCATCATCATCATCATCATCATCATCATTATCATCAACATCATCATCTTCATCATTACTCCTTAAACATTTACAATAAAATTTCTCTGTACTAATAATTTGGAAAAAGTATTCCTTTTAACTTCCTTGATTTTTTTGCACGATAAAAACACGATGAAGTACAACAACAACAACAACAACAACAACTGGTGAATGAATCTTACGATCGATCTGAGATCTCAACTGTGAGTCTTGACGCCCCGAAGCGGTGGTACAAAGCCGTTAAAGCGATAATACTGCTATGGCACAGTACCCTGTTGGAAAGGTAGGGGCGTTCCATTTTAACACCTATCAAGAGGTGTTGGCATCGTGTCGCACGCTCGACATATCTCTCTCTCCTTCTCTTTCTCTTTCTTTCTCTCTCTCACAGATACTCTCTCTTTCTCTCCGTCTCTCTCTCTCTCTCTTTCTCTCCGTCTCTCTCTCTCTCTCTCTCTCTCTCTCTCTCTGTCTTTTTTCGTTTCTTGTCGTTCTCGTCTCTCTTTGAAAGTTCTTTACGCAACTCGGTTGTGCACGGGACTTCCTTTTCACGGCCGCGTGTGAATGCGGCTTAAAAGCATTAGGGCGAGGTGTGGTTGGGAGGGGGACGGGGAGGGGGACGGGGTGGCAGGAGGCAGCTCGATCTCACCGCATTGTCGTTGGGTGTGGCCCCCTCCCCGTTCTCAAACTCCACTCTTTCTCACTCATTCTCTCTATCTCTCTCTCTTTCTCTATGTCACCCCACCTCTATGCACAACATCTTTCCTTCTCTTCTCTTCTTATGAACAGAGGGGGATGAATGTCCAAGTACGAATGAATGGCGGAGTGATGTTTGTTTTGAGTACAGGTTCTCGCCTTTTGTCTCAGCGGGACCCGCCACAGTCGTTTTTCCCTGCCTACGTACGGCCTTTTTATTTTTTTTCTCCCTTCTTACTTTCCTTTTGTTTTTCTTCTCTTTCCTTTTTTCCCTTGCTTTCTTAGTTTGTTTCCTTTTTTCGTTTTCTCTCTCTATGTTTTTTTTTCTTTTCTTTTCGTTTTCGCTTTCGTTTTCGTTGCTTTTTTTCTTTTCCTTTCGCGTGTCTTCGAGATCGGGATAATAATGTGGAAAATATTGTTCGTAAGAAAGACATATATATATATATATATATATATATATATATACATTATAAATATACCATTATATAGTTAGTATACCATTGGATTCCATTCAATTCAATAATAAAACTAATCTAATAACAATATTATGATATTGAAATAAACAATTTTCAATAAAAAATTCTACATGATAACGATGAAACATATATAATAAAAATGTATATCGCATAGAAATTATTTATATCAACCAACGCAATATAATATATTGTTAAACTGTAAAAAAAATATATTAAATTAATGTTATATCCTATTTTAAAAACATACCGGCACAAATTCTTCTCACGCAATTGACAATTCGATTGTTACGAATAATTACGAATAATCACGAATCGCGAGAACGTTATTCGAACATAAAAAAAGAAACGGACGAGTTCGAGCAAAAAAAAAGGACTCCCAACTTATTTCTTCCCACTCTCTCCTTCTCTCTCTCTCTCTCTTTTTCTTTTTCCTGTTTTTTTTTTTCTTAATTACATTCCTCCTTCGTTTCTTTTTCATCGCGAGCAACAAACGTCGAATGATTTCGATGAAAACGAAACGGGGAAGTGATTCTTACTTTGATAGAGACATTAGCCATGCTCCTTTTTCTTGCCCAAGAACCTTTTGTATTTGTCTCGGTCTGGAGCAAAAAAGAAAAACAAGGAAGGGGGCGAAACGAGGGTGTTTAAGATAAGGAGGGAACGGGGTGGAGGGTAACACGAAGCAAAAGAGTGACGAAAATCACAACCATGACGGCGCCTCTGTCACGGTACAGCAATCCTATCGTGGAGTGATTCGACATTGATGATGCTTCCTTGGTATATAAAGAGATTAAATGTTGGTAAGAAGAAAAGGGACGAAAAGATCAGGAATAAAAGGGGAGGAAGAAGAAGGAAAAAAGAAAAAGAAAAAAAATGGTCAGATTTTAGATACAGTCAAGATCTAAAAGAAAAAGAATAATAATAAGAATAATGTGAATAAGAATAAGAAAAATAATAATAATAATAATAATAATAATAATAATAAAAGGAAGAAGAAGAAGAAGAAGAAGAAGAAGAGTAAGAAGGAGGAGGTCGTAAACTTTCTTAAACTTTGTTCACCCTATCCTTTCCATTCTCACTTTATATTTTATCCTCATTCGCACCGGGTCTCTAATTTTCTTTCAGTCCATTTCTCGAACTTCAGGTTCTCGACTTTCTAGCCTTTTGTCTCTCCATTATTCTTCTTCTTCTTCTTCTTCTTCTTCTTCTTAATGCCGTACCCAACGAAGAAATTTCGTCATCCTCTTGGCTACTGTTTATCTTTCATTCGTACCTGATTCTTTGTTTTGTTTTTGTATTTACTTTTTTTTTTTTTTACACTGACGGCTTAAAACAAGACGGCTTTTGACGATTTTTCTTTTATTACTTCCCAAAGGCGATTTAAAAGTTGTGGATTGGAGAACAAGAGGGGGAGAAATTTTCTCGCCTGGATCGTTACATTCGCAAGAGAAAATGAGTAAGATAGATAGATAGATAGATAGATAGATAGATAGATAGATAGATAGATAGATAGATAGAGAGAGAGAGAGAGAGGACGGAGAGATTGGTTCGATGATCGCAGAAGATCCGCATCGTAATCTCCGAGCTATTACGATATTATAATGGATCTCTATCCGTATGGTTAATAAGACACGCTCGTATTCGCCTTATTATCTATGTTTTCCACCCGTTGCAAAGAGAGATAACTCGTTTTACCTTCTCTTAGGATTCTTTACTTCATGATACTTTCATGATCCTTCCACTACGATGATCCTTTTACGAATGAAGTTTAAACGTTAAAGAAAACAACGTCGACGTTTATACCGTCTTATATATCCTATAGTTTTTTTTTCCTTTCTTTCTTTCTGTTTACTTTTTTTCTTTTTTTTTTTATACGACGTTAAAGCTCCCATGGTAGATTCGAAATATATATATATATATATATATATATATATATATATATATATATATATTCGAATGTATAATAAAACGAGTAAAGAAAAAAAAAAATTGTAACCGTTATATAAGCGTTCCTACGGCGAAACGCTTTAGGGCAAAACGTGTTTCCTCTTGTGATTAAGATTACTCGGTTTGTTTTTTCTTCTTTTTTTTTTGTTCTCTTCTCTTTCGTTTCATTTCGTTTGATTTTTCTTCTCCTTAATTTCTTGGCTATAATTGGATATGGTAGTTATCCAATTGTACATTTGGATATTTTTAATATGGCCATTCAAAGTTAAAAATATTCTGAAGTTATTCAGTTTATCGATGTAACAGATCTGCTTCGAGTATTTTTTGTTTTGTTTTATAAAAACATACGTATATATCTATAGTATAATTAAATGAGATCAGTGTATTTATTGCTGGTCAATAAAAAATATTAAGATTTTTTGAATAAGTATATGAGGTATTGACAAGTCAAATCAATTAACTTCGATCGATTAACTTTTGTGAATTTTTTATTTTTATTATCAAAACACTTGATGGAATTCTCACTTTTTATATTTATAATATATTTCCCTAGTTTTCGTTATTTAATGACATTAAATGACAAAACTTTTTTGGCCATTTAATAAAGTATGATCTATTTCAGTAATAACGATTATTCTAATACTATTCTATCTTATTCACTTTATATGTCGTTAGATTAAACTACATATGTTATATATATATATATATATATATATATATATATATATATATATATATATAAAACATATGTATTAAACTACATATATAACTATACAATGTTTATCTTAATTTATATTTTTAAGGAATTATAAAAAGCAGTTTATATCGTTTCATCACATTGCTTCACTTTTAATTTCATGAAGTTAATCGATTTGGTGAGTGAACGGCTATGATATAACTATATATTTTTTATTTAAATAAATAATATGTAATATATATTAATATGTTATATTATTACATATATATGTAATAAATAATATGTAATAGTAATTTTTATTAAATGACATCAAGATTTTTAGTTTCTTATATCTGAATAAATAATATTAATATCTTTTACTGGAAGTTATTGGAATTTTAAGTATTATACGTGTGTGTGTGTGTGTGTGTGTGTGTGTGCGCGCGCGCGCGCGTGTGTGTAAATAATACCAGTAATTTTTATTAAATATCGTGAGAACTTTTTAGTATTTTCTGTCTAAATGAATAAAGTAAAGAAAAAAAAAGAGAAAAGAAAAAATATACTATAAAAGAATATTTTTTAATAATTTATATGAAAAAAAAACAACATCACTATTTTTAACTGCATATGTTTACACTGCTTAATAATTGGCCTATCTAAAACTGTCTTACTTTTGTTATTATTTAGATCTTATTCTTATCGTTTTAATCAAACATAAAATATTAACATTTCCTGCATTATTTATTTTGGACCGATCAAACACTGTTAAGAACAAAATTAACAATTCTTTGGTATCGCTTTTAATTACATTTTATAGTATTAATAATTGAATGTATTGCGTATGAAAAAGTCAGTGTGCGTGTGTATGCGTATTTGTGTGTGTATTTTAAAATTTTGGGTCAGTGATATTAGTATTAGTATTGATGTAAACGTGTAATGATTTGCATCGTAAAGATGCATATAGTAACATATTGTAACGTTAAGTATAAATATTAAAGTATAAATATCTAATGGGGTATAAATTCGTAGACTTTATTGTATATATATATAGGGTGGTCTAATTAACTGAACCGTTTAAAAAATGTCCGTTGCTTTTAACGATGCCGATTATAGAAATATATCTTAGGACAAAATAATTTATTTCGATGGTAGAAAAATTCATTGTAACCGAAATTTATGCAAAAGCTAACAATATTGAGATAATCTAGGTTATCGATGTTTTTGGATGTAATTTTTATCGGAATTTTTTATTTAATCAAATAATTCTTCAAATGCAATAACATTATGTTCTTTATCATATCGTAAGATATAGCTTAAATAAATATAGTCTTTTGTCGTAGTATGATAGCTAGCAAGAAAAAAAATTTTGCGAATGGTAAAACAATTTTTTTTGTTTTTTAAATTTACCAATATTATTCCCTTGACCTCGAGACGTTACTGATCTAAATAAATTACTACGTACACATAGTCGAATAGGAAAAATGTAGAAACGTTGAACTTACACTTATCAATTCAAATTTGTTCATTTGGATATTTTAAAATTATCTTATCGTTATATTATTATAATAAATGAATAAATAAAAAAATAAAATAGAGATATTAAAAATGGTGGAAGTCGAACGTGACCGTATATTATTGTGGAAAAATGATTTCGTCATGATAATCATCTCCTATAATAGCGTTCGTTGTATTTATAAGAAAACTTGTCATACCTGTCGTTGTTAATTTTATAAAATATTTCGCATAAATAAAATATAAAAGAAAAAGAGAATAATTGTTACTGCTTTATGTCTTTGCGTTGGTTTGTGCAAGCTCATTAGCCGGATCGCGTTAATTGCTCAGTCGTAGTCCGTGCGATTTCCAATAATTACGACGTTGAATCGAAACTTGGTGCTTAATAACCTTATCGGGAAAGAAACGAGAGCACTTAAATGCACTTAGGGCGTAAGTGCAAAGGAAGGCCGAGAACCGAAGGTCATCCTAAGAGATACGCCCGCCACATACTTACATATTCGTCGGATTCATTTGCATTCAATTACGTTGGGCTCTTGCCAAATAAAATACTTCCGTTTTAATCATTCTTTCTTTCTCTTTTTTTTTTTTTTTTTTGAGAATCGAAACTTGAAAATTGAGAATTTTTAAAAGAGTGAACGATTTCGCAAAATAACACTTTTCGATTAATTATTTGACGCAAAGTCTTGGATCTATAAAGGACATTTATTTATTATTTACTTCGTCAGTTTTTTTTTTTATTAATTTTAATAAAGGTTACAAGAATGTCGTAAAACAAATGGTCAGATTTTTGGAAGAAGTCAACGTCCTTTGGAATTAACATTTTTCGATCGATCACGACGAAAATTATAGGATATATATATGAAATACATTTATTTATTATTCATTTCGTTAGTTTTTTTAATTAATTAACGAAGGTTACAAGTATATCGTAAAATGAATGGTTAGATTTTTGGGAGAAGTCTACGTCCTTCAGAAAACAACATTATTCGATTAATTACGATGAAAATTTTAAGATAAAGTAATAATTTCGGACAAATTTTCGTACAAATTTTAGACCAAGCTCAAATGGGAAATAAAAAGGACTAATTCTAACCACTCTCGTTAATTACAAACTACGATCAATAATTAATTATTAGGGTTAATTAAATACAACAAATACAACTTCAAAATGCAACTTATATGTAAAATAAACGAGATTATTTAAGAACAATGATCGATCGTTTAATAGAATTGTTAAAACGATATATCGATCGAATATAACAAAACTGTTTTTTTCTGTCAATTAATGTTATCATTAATGCGAAACGAACGAGAGAGAGAGAGAGAGAGAGAGAGAGAGAGAGAGAGAGAGAGAGAAAGGAAAAAGAAAAAGAAACAAGAAAGAAGAAGAAGAAGAAGAAAAGATTAATTTTTGGTCATCATTAGAAAAAAATAAGAAGAAGAAGAAATGAAAACAAAATAAAATAAAAAGAGAAAGGATACAGCCTTGAGCAAAAAGGTATTAACTGGAAGAGTACACCTGTCGATTCCACGTGGCAGTCGACGCGAAAAAGACACGAAAAAAATAGAGGGAGAGGGAGAAGGAGAAGGAGAGGGAGAGAGAGAGAGAGAGAGAGAGAGAGAGAGAGAGAGAGAGGAGAGAAGAAAGAGAAGGAGAAAGAGAAAGAGAAGAAAGAGAGAGAGAGAGAGAGAGAGATAGAGAGGGAAACCTCATCCTCGTGCGAGGATACACCTGTCCCTTAATCCCATTCTAAATTACTATACAATCCTCGAAACGAAATTTAGAAAAAAATAAAAGAAAAGTGAAACATGTTAGGAGTTGAGTTACTTTTCGACGACGAAATGAGAAAAGGGGGATGACGAAAAGTGACAAAGAAAAAAAAACAGACAGATAGAGAAAGAGAGAAGGAGAAACCAAGAGAGAGAGAGAGAGAGAGAGAGAGAGAGAGATACTAAAGGATGGAAAAGAGAGGAAAGAAACGTTGGTCCACGAAGTGCCGGCGTGACGTGACGTCGAGAAAAGAGGTCCACGGTAAATTACCGGTGTACGTTGAAGAATCCAAACTCCAGTGAGGGTAATTCCTCCGGGCGGCCAAGCTTGGTATCGGTGGGTCGCATCTCCATGACAAATACTGGCAGGACCTCGCGTGGACGCAGATCCTATCTGCGCTTTATCCCAGCAGATAAATGGACCCGCGTATAATGCCGCTCTTTTCTCTCTCTCTCTCTCTCTCTCTCTCTCTCTTGCTATATATATATATATATATATATATATATATATATATATATATATATATATATATATATATATCTTTTCTCTGTCTCTCTGTGTTTGTCTCTCTCTCTCTCTCCCTCTCTCTCTCTCTCTCTCCCTCTCTCATACTTTTACGTATATGTGTATACGCGTGTGCCCATGGAAAGAGAGCGAGCGAGAGAGAGAGAGAGAGAGATAGATAGAGAGAGAGAGAGAGAGAGAGAGAGAGAGAGAGAGAACGAGAGAGAAGGAAAAGTGGGAGAGAACTGAAAAGAGCCCGCACAGTTCGACGTATATATTGACTATACTATCGCTAAAAGTAACGTTTTGAAATTTTAACTTTTTATTATTATCATCGATTTATCACTCGGTGGTTGGTAAAGTTGTATGAGAATTCTTCGAGAGGTTCGTATAAAATAATGTTGGATGGAATTTTCTTTTTTTTTTTTCTTTTTTAGTTTCATTTTTTATTGCGGTTATCGTTTTTGTTATTGTTATCGTTTTTATCGTTGATTATCGTTTCTTAATAATTATCGAAATAATTATTAAGGAAATTAGTCTTATGAATGTCGATAGATATTTTGATAAATATTTCTATCTATTGAGTAATACTTATTTACAATAGTTATGAATATCAGTATTTGATATATTGTCAGTGTTATCTATAGTTTTATATGCGCGCATGTGTGTGTGAGTACATAGATATAAAAAATATATATATACATATTTATATATCAAAATTTACTTATTTATTTGGAAAACTTAACTTGTATATATTATTTAGAAGAATACTGATAAGTATTTTTATAATACTGATAATATTGATGTACAAAGACATATACGAAAATATTCATCGAAAATTTGGCGGAATTTACGGTATGAATATATCCTTATATTTGTAATCTTCGTAAGTAGTTGAAAAGTCAAGTAAGCGAAATTCTTCCAAAAAACAAAGTAAACCAAAAAGCAAGTGGTATACGATTAGTTCCCTATCAAAATAAATAAAAACAAAATTATGTTCACCGATCTAGTATGACAAATCAATAAATGTTATATTGAAAATATATTATCCTTTCGATTATCTTTAAATTATTAAAATATAAATCTATTTTAAATTATTCCAAGAAAAACATATATTAAGTGTTACCTATATTACGGATTATTAAAATAAAAATATAAATAGCGTAATATAAAGTAAATCATAAGATCGATGTTATCTCAGTTTTTCTTTCTTTTTTCTTTTTTTTTTTTTTTTGACTTAGAACACCATTACAATTACGCGAATTAATCGTAAGAATTTGATCATCGTTATCATTATCATTATCCATTATCATTACTGTCATATTACATCATCGTTTAATTTTATTTTATATGATTTTGATTGAAATTAAGGAATCGATCGTAACTGTCGTTATGTGCACCTACGTATATATGTACGTACGTATGTACATACATACACGTATATATCTTATTCACGTATAAAGTATTTTACGCGTATCGATCCCTTCGTTCCGATAATCGTCCCTTACAAATGGCACCGTAATTAAGATACCTATATCGTTTGGTAGAGGGAGCACTCCGAATTCAACAATTTAAAGTCGTTACTCGCGAGTCGGCTCGCGCCAGTGAGGATCCAGATACGATCGAGAAAGAACCATCGGTTCTCATCTCAGGCTTGTCTCCCTACCAATTCGATCCCTCGATCGATTCAACGCCCTCGATCGCTTTAATTAAATCCGCCTTCCTTACGGAGAGTCACATTCATACTTATTATCGTACCTCGATTAATAACCAAAGGTGGTCTTTTCGTCTTGAATTGGCACGTTATAAGAACATTTTATAATGAAAGAAAGATGTATTTTATTTATCTGTAAGCGTTACTGCGATCTAATAGATTCGTTCTAGTAAGTAAAGAATTATTTACTAATAGAATTTTCAATCGATTTTAGTCTACGTTAAAGTTGAACAAAACGAGTTGACAACGAAATATTGGACGGCCATTTGATCGTACGACTTATCGTGAAATAATTTTTAAATGTAATTTTGTTACTATTTTTTTTGTTTTTTTTTTATTTTTAATTAATTGTAAACGAATAAAAAATAAAGATATCGATTACGGAAAGTGAAGGATTTTCTATAAATATTGTTACGTCACTTGTGTCTAATATTTCTTTCTTTTTGTGATTTTGGATTTTTTCGAATAAAATTTAACTCAAGAGAAATTTTTTTAATGCACGAATTTTCTATGATTTTTCTACTTTTACGTTATTTTCAAACGATTCTTTTTCCTTTTTAATTATTTATAAACGAATAACGAATAAATCGGTAGATTTTGGAAATTAACGACATTTCTATGCTTTCTGTCGATCTGATTATTTAAAAAAGAAAGAAAAAGGAAACAAATAATTTGATTTCCGAAAACTAACAAATCTCCTATAGTTTTTATCACATTAGATCGATCGAAAAAATTTCCAAATTAAACTCTTATAGATAGAAATTTCGATATTTCCAAATTATTTAAAGAAGAAAAAAAGAAAAAAGAAGAATATAAGGATCGATAATTAAAACGTATGAAATTTCTTTTGTCATGTATTTCATTACAATAAATCTAACGAACAATTTCAACATACGTATTATATAATATTTATAAATAAAATTAATATGCATATGTTGTTAAAGCACGAGAAAAAGGAAAGTCGAACAACGAACGTTTTTCTTTACTCCTTTTTCGTTCTCTAATTTCTATACCTTTGTGAAAAGATTATCCTCTTTTAGAGAAAAACGAGGCCTCTAAGAGCAGATAATTCGTTTTTGATCCGATCATCGACTTTGCCTACACTTGCTTCAATGTTCGTTCATCCCATTTGCTTTTTGCTGCTTATCTGTTTCCGTTCGGTCGCGCCTTCAAGCGTAAACACGTTACAGTAACGCTATGTACGATCGCTTCGACGAAGACTTTCTTCGATAGCATAAACAATTTTGAGGAATGTCTTTGTCCGTACGCAGCCAATCAATATCGTTCTTCCCTTTCCTTCTCCTAATATTCCGACTTACCGAACATATAGAGAAGCGTCGAGAAGTCAGTATCTAAAGGTCGGTCGTCGAATAAACATCGACTGAAAGAGCAGTCGAGTCACAATTAGATAAAATAGTCGGTCAAGTATTCTTTCCGAATTAGAACTTAGGAATCCGAAGACAACGTACATCAAATCACAAATCCGCCGCGACTTTTATATCGTAATTGTCAGAAACACACATCAATATCTACAGTTCATTCGAATAAATCATTTCATGGTATATTAAAACGGCGTTACCTTCTTTACGCGCAACCTAACCAAGAGCCAACACAGGATCCTCTCAAATCATTAGGCGAGCGGAATTGGCTAACGGCCCTCGGTAACCTGGCACAGTATCGCCGTCCTTTTCATCGTAGCCAGCGGGTCTGTAACTCTGACCCTAAGGAAGGAGAAGGAGGACAGTTTCTCTGTGCGGTTGACCTTCTTCATCGCTGATACGGTGCCGAGACGCCGCGTACCTTCAAACGTTCTCGTAGTTGACACCGGACGCAACATACATGTATATATAAATATATAAATATTATTATTTTTGATTAAATTGTTTTTAATTAAATGAAAAAAAAAAAGAATTAAATAAAAAGAGAAGGAAGAGTCGATCAAAGGGTCAACGAAACTTTCGAATAGAACCAATAAACATAACCCGTTGTAGTTTCCTTGTACGTTAGAGGTCACTTTACCGGGAATCGATTTGAATTAAACAACGGACTACTCTCCAGTGTTATATATCAGAGGCAGCTGCTTCTCGCTCCAATTAGGATTTATAAGCGAAGTATAGAGCGAACTGGTTATTCTTCGCCCGAAACTTTCGACCGTACTCTCTCTCTCTCTCCCTCTCTCTCTCTTTCTCTTCCTCTCTTCCTCTCTTACACAGACACGTACACATACCGAAGCACATAATCGAAGGGAAGACCTGAACAACGTGGTTCCTGTACGGAAGACGACGTTACTGTACGATGCAACCTCTTCTTAGCGACTTCGCACCTTATTTATCTACGTCTTCTTCTTCTTCTCTTTCTCTCTCTCCCTCTCTCTCTCTCCCCCTTTCTCGATCTTTTTTTTCCTTCTTTTTCTTCACCGTTTTCGTTTTCGTTATCGTTTTTGTTTTGTACAGTGTCGATGCGCCCACCGAGTTCCATACAACGAGGAACCCACTTACGTATATGGCGCACCATGGCAAAACTTATTCACTGTGTAACCGTCCACCATAACCCGATCGATCCTTTGTACTTTTGCTCGTCCTTTTGAAAATACAGTGTATGGAAATTGTCGGTATATCAGTAAACGCAATACCGAGATATAGATAGATGGAGAGGAAGAGAGAGAGAGAGAGAGAGAGAGAGGGAAAGAGAGAGAAAGAGAGAGAGTGAGAGAGAGAGAGAAGGAAAGAGGGAGAGGAACTTGCTTCGATTCTTCCGCACCTTACGCAAGCGTCCTCAACGCAAGAGATATCGATTTACGATCAGTGCTGCGTTAACGAGCCGCATCCGACAACGTATCGTACGAAAATATCGTGTATAGCCGATAAATAATAGAACGGACGACGTTCTTTCCAAGTTGTTTCCCACACATTTTCGTCTTTTTTTTCTTATTAAGAGAGAGAGAGAGAGAGAGAGAGAGAGAGAGAGAGAGAGATAAAGAGGGATGGGGCGATTATCTCGTTGAGTTATTATTTTTTTATTTCCAAATGTAATAATATTTTTCGGATTTTATTGAACAATTAGATTTGACGCAATGAAAGATTAATTTCGAATGATTCGTTGATTTATTATTTTTCTATTTTTTCAAAATGCAATGAACTTTTCCTTTGGATTTTTTATTTTGTAATTAATTTCGACGTAATGTGAAATTAAGTTTGTTCGATCAGATGAAATATATTTTTCGATCTTCAAATGTGATAAATATTCTTTGAATATTATTATACAATTGAATTTGATGTAATGTAAAATTAAATTTGATGGGTTCGTTATTACTTTTAATTTCCAAATACTATAAATCTTTTTCTAAGTTTATTTTATAATTATTTTGGTATTAATGTAAAATGATATTTAATCGATTCGACGAGTTATTATTTTTCTGTTTTTCAAATGTAATGAACTTTTACTTTGGATTTTTTATTTCATAATTAATTTCGACGTAATGTAAAATTAAAATTGATCGATTCATTGAGTTATCATTTTTCGATTTTCAAATGTAATAAATCTTTCTTGGATCTTATTTTATAATTAATTCCAACGCAATAGAAAATTAAATATGATCGATTCGTTCCGTTATTATTTTTCAATTTCCAAAAGTAATAACGTTTTCTTTGGATTTTATTCAATAATTAATTTCGACGTAATGTAAAGTTAAATTTTTGATCGATGAAAGTTGCGTTTTCTTAATTTTCTCTTCGTTAAATTACGTGCCAATTCATGATAATTTTTGTGATAATTTTGTACGTTTCGTGCTTCTTAATTGAGATTGGCGTACTATCTGGACTTTTTCTAGTAAAAAAAAAAGTCTGACGAAAGGTTCCATCTACGGGAGGGACAAAGTTTGGTCGAGAGGTTAGATTAAAACTTTTCAGCCCGTTCGAGTAGGAATGTTATTTGATAATAATAATAATAATCATAATAAGGATGATACTATAATACTACTAATAACGATAAATACTACTAAATATTACTGATAACAGGTCCTTTGTATCTGTTGAAGGTATACACACAGGCACATACAATGGCACGCTCAATATCAATAATAATAGTAATAATAATAATAATAAGCATAATAAACAGCGCATCACAGGAGCATGTAAATTTAAAATCCAAACAAACCACGAACACCGTTTTGCAAATAACCAAGTAGCAGTTTCATACTAGAACCTTCCATCTAATTAGTAAATAATTACAGTCTTATTATAGAAATATACAGAAAAGGCATTATACTACAAATATGAATAATACACCATACTAAAATCTATATTATATATATATGTATATAATATAATATAATATAATAGGTTCAGTAAGTAAAGTAAATTAGGTTCAGTAAGTTTTACTCAAAAAATAATTTGACTTTAGATATATATGTGTATATATATATATATATATGTATGCATGTGTTTTTATTTTTAGTAGAAAATACTGAAAATTCAGTAACAAATAACGATTATTTAATAAACCAACGAATTAGTAATGAATTAATTTAATATATTGGAACGAAATTATCGATAAAGATGAGAACATAGAAGCGACAAGCCCAGGGTTACGCCATTAGAAGAAGAAAAAAATCCACAAGATAGCGTACTTAATAGACGTGGCAATATTCATAAATTCACAACCTCACACGGGTACTCAGCATGCATGTAAACTAAGCATGCAGATCTCTCAATAGAAATTAAAACGTAATGGCGAATAACTATAGTAATAATTGTCCCAATCATTATATCAAATACCAGAGTCATTCCAAGGCTTACGCACATTATGGAGTCTCCCCCCACTCCCACCCCATCCCATCACCATAGAACCAGCTGATGCAGCTGATGCAGAAAGCTGTTATTCTAAATATGTGCGAAATAGAAAGGGGAAATTCCTAACACTATTTAACGATTAAATGCAATTGTCTTAAGTTAAGATCTTTCGAATCCCAGAATTCGAAGAGAATGATTGCAATAACGATTCTCAGATAATGATAATAATAATAATAATAGTAATAATAATATACAATGACAATTGTAATTATGGTAATAATGTTAGTGTGTGTGATGGAAAGGGAAATATCAAATGAAATATAGAATCAATTGACGTCATATCCTTTCGTCAGCATAAAACCAGTTAATTTTTTTTTTTTTATACGGTTATTTAGATATGTATAGAATAGCGTAGACATTTCTAACAACTGAATGCACTTCGCCAACGATCGTACAAATGGCTACACGTCCGAAATAGGAGAAAGTGATTGCAACAACATCCATAATAATAATACAACAACAATAATTAAAATAATAATAATAATAATAACGCAATAATGATATGAATATACAATTACAATTATAATTATAATTACAATATTAGTGCGTGTGACGAGAGATGGAACA
>OU426871.1:3569660-3637160 GCA_911387685.1 Dolichovespula media
ATAAATATTAATTATATTGCTTATATTTAATTTGTAATATCGATAAAACAATATATTTATCAGAATATCATAAATATTTATAGGGTACAATTTAAATAGTTCGTAAAGAATATTTTATCAGTATAATTGGTATATTGTTATTATCAGTTTTACAAGTATTTATTGGTATTTAAATAAATAATATTGATTGATAAATATTATACTTGTCAGTATTAGAAATATTTATTAATATAAATATTTATACATCGATATTAACAGTATTTATCGGTATATATTTAGGTATTATCATATTTATATACAAATACTTATCAGTATTACTAATTGTACATTAGTATATCTCTAAATATTATATATATATATATATATATATATATATATATATATATATATATATATATATATATACAATCATTATACTAAGAAATATTTAAAATACTGATAAGTATTATTAGATAAATAAGTATTTTTACATAGATAAATATTTATTAATACTTATAAATATTTACAACCTTATTTACCCGATAATTGAATCGATAAAAATGTTCAATATATATATATATATATATACACATATTTGGATGCATTGTATAATGAATAAAAATCTTTTCTTGCCTTGCACATTTCGCATACCATTAATCTCTTATATGATTTCATCCGATAGACTTTTTATTTATAGACTTAATCGCGTACAATTCATACGTGAAAGATCGATCCCAAGGGATCCCATACGTACGAGCCAATTTACATTTCGCTATGCGATATTCGCGGTATGTACTCGGCGAATTGATTTACGCTGTTTTAATCCCGTGTTTTATATCTTTAGTTTCTTAATTTATCTCACGTGGCATACGATCTGGTAGAGACAGAGAAAGATAGATACAAAGCGAAAGAGAGAGAGAGAGAGAGAGAGAGAGAGAGAGAGAGTGTGTGTGTGTGTACACAGAAAGAAAAGAAGAATAAAAAGAGAAAGAAACAAAGAAAAAGAAAAAGAAGGAAGGGAGGAAGAGAGGAAGGAAGGAAGGAAGGAGGGCACAGAAACGAGGACGAGAGGGAAGAAGTAAGAGCAACGGTGGCGATAAAATTTATTAAACGAACTTAAAACCTCGAAAGATGTTTATCAAGTCACCTCTTCCCTCTTCGTCCTTCCTTCCTTCCTTTCCTCTCTCTCTCTCTCTCTCTCTCTTTCTCTCTATCTCTCTCTCCTTTTCTCGTTCCTTCGTATTGCAATAAAACGAGGACACGGAACGTGTAACTTCCCGACAGCCGTATGTATCTTGGAAGTACTCGAGTCGGCGCAACTACGCTTGGAGAACGTCAGAGACGAGATTTAGAGGCCGCGACGGCGGACAATGCACGACACCTGCAGCCACCTTGGGAGAAGGAGGAAGGAAACGGAGAGAGACAGAGATAGAGACAGAGAGACAGAGAGAGAGAGACAGAGAGACAGAGAGAGAGAGAGAGACAGAGTGAGAGAAAGAGAGGAGAGAAACTGGACGAGCGAAAAAAAGAGTAAAGGAGGGAGAGTATGAGGAATAAACAGTGAGAAAGAGAGAGAGAGAGAGAGAGAGAGAGAGAGAGAGAGAGAACTCATCTCTCTGCAAGTGTACAATGGCGTGGTTCACCTATGTGTGTTGCAAACAGTGCTGGAGAACGGAAACTGGTAGCACGGCGGTGCAAACTTAAGACGCGTCTTAAAAGGTCCTTAGCGTACCAACGTATAGCCGCGTATCGAGAAAATAAATATGTAGTGTCGTTCTAACTCGGTAGTAGTCAAGGTGGAGGTTTGGGTGGAGGTTTGGGTGGAGGGAAGGGCGGTGGATGGGGATGGAAATAGGGGGGTGGTTGGATATGAGAGAGTTGATGCGATGAAAAGCATTCAAGTAGAGTTTCGATATGATTTCAGTTTATCATTGCTCATTATTGTACTTATATTTTCTTCTTTTTTTAATATATATATATATATATATATATATATATATATATATATATATATATATATATATATATATATATTTGCGGTTTGTCAATGATCGAGAACCTTTTAGTTAGATCTTTAATGTCGATAAATATTTTTTTTTAAGTTTGTTTCTTATTTAATATTTTTATTTTATATTAATTAATTTTTTTATCATTCTTTTAGAATCGTAATCTCAGACTTGTAGTTACCCTCTCTCTCTCTCTCTCTCTCTCTCTCTCTCTCTCTCTCTCTCTCTCTCTCTCTGTCTCTCTCTCTCCCTCTCTCTCCCTCTCTCTCTTTTCGCTTTTTTTTCCAATAAAAAGAAATGTTTGAAAAATTTGGAAAAAGAAAATTAATTTACTAGTCTATTCGAAAAAGAAGTTAGTGATTTTTTGGGATATTTTGGCCCATATAGGAACTTTTGGATCGTCCATTTTTCTAGATGATTTTAAATATCAATTAATATCTTTCTTACAGACTTTCTTTCAGATTTCTATTTACATTTATATAGCTTCATATAAAGATACATCTTCACTGCGTAAAAATATTTTTATAATAAACGTTCTTGAGGGTTAGGAATAAGAAATTGCACTTGTAAATGAGTTTGCATAGGACACGAATATCGTTTAAAATCTGAGATTTTAATGAGATCTTTTAATGTGAACATTAAAATATCCTGTACGTATATTAAAACTTAATATACTGATTATATAGAATAATTCTTTCAAATTAGAAATTCAACATTCCTCGAATTAACAACTGTCGATCTATGGATGGTAAATTTTTAGTAATATTTTTTTTTTATCTTTTTCTGTATAAAGTGCAAACAATTTCGATCTCAATCATTGAAGTAATTAAAAGTATATTAATCGTTTATAACACCATATAATTTTAAAGTTCTCGTAATTTATAAATATGTATATATATATATACATTTTGTTAATTTAGCTATCGTAACATCTAAGCTTTAATTCTCTTAATTTATATCTGACGATTTATGTATAATTAGTATAAATCATATTGATTGTGAGTACTTACACTATACCATGGTTGTACCATAAATTTCAAACTATATAATTTCTGTTTGTACGCAAGAACAATTCAATTGTATAGAATAAATCGTCTATGTATTTCAACTTTGATGTTTATAAATCATTTTATTAATTTCTTTTCTAATCGTATAAAAACAAACAAAAAAATCTATCTTTAGACACGTATTATTTTCGTTTAAACACATGAAATGATTAAGTTATTTAGGTCTTAAATTTCTACATAATTCAATTTTTATCCTAATGAATGACGTTGCGAATTTTTTCTAAATACGGAAATTATATGTCGGCATGTAATAAGTAACATTTCTCTCTTTATATATATTTCTCTTTATTATACAATTTGTATATATTTTTTTAGCTTTAATATATTAATATATATATATTTTTTTTTTCTCTATAGAAAACTTATGCGTATATATATATATATATATATATATATATATATATATATATATATATATATATATTCCCGTACGGAACAACGAGATATCTACATTTTCTTCTATCGGAATGTCGAGCACGTCGAGTCGTTATTTAGTTACATTTGGTTGCACTCGTGACAAACGCGTTGATAAGCATCGTCTAAGAAGCATTCGAGCATGCGATTGGCAAAGGTATTATACGAAGAAAACGAGTAACGTGCTAGGCTACCGGGTGTTGTTCGCGTGACGGCTTACGAAACGGGCGCACCATGCCGCCACGAGAAACACAATAACGATGCAAATTAGAATTTAGTTTGCCGATTAGACATCGACTACGCTTCGTAGTCACCATTATATCAAGCACGGATTCACGAAATTGAATTCATCCCGTCAAAATATAGATTAATTTAGATTGAGACAATTACTTCTCATGTTTTGTATATATGTATATATATACGTGTGTGTGTGTGTGTGTATCGACCAATTTTCAAATATTTTTAATAAGAGAATTGACAATTGTTGACAAAACTTATGAACAATAGACATTATTCGTTTTCAATTGAGAAATAAGATGTTATTATTAATATATATATTAAATAGTCAGAAATTAGATAAAATATTAGTAACGATAGAAATTAAATAGTTAAATAGTAAACAAAATTATCTTACTTTTTCTTGAAATCATAATTGATGTTCCAACGAAAGGTTTAAAATTGTATAGGATAATTTCGAATTTTTATTTATTCTTAATGACAGGATTGAAAATTGTTAAGAAAACTCATAATACGATACTCTTCGTTCGTTTTCAATTGAAAAATTAGATAAATTATTATTAATATAGATATTAAACAGTAATAAATTAGATAAGTTATTAGTAACATAGAAATTAAATCCTCTTCGATTTTTTTCAATCGAAAAATTAGGTAAGTTATTCGTAACTTACAAAACTTGGAAGTTTATAATAAAAGAAACAAGTGTCAAATAAGAGAAGCGTTAGAAGAATAATAGATAATCATTTAGTTCTTATCGTTCAACATGGTGATTCTTATCATTCAAAAGTTCCTAGTTAGACCAAAATTTCCTAAGCTAGTAGAACAATGTATAGTACTTTTACAATCTGAAAGAAAAGAGAGTAGAATTAACTTAAAAAAAAAAAAAAAGAAAAAAATCCTCAAGACAACGTAAAGTAATCGATTTTTAAAATTACTTAAAAGTGATAAATTAGAAACTAAACGATGTCTTAAGAAAATGTAATCGATTTTTTTCAGACCATTTAAAAATTCTTATCCTAATCCACATTTCTTTCTATTATTCATATATAGTATTTTCTTTATTATATATATCTGTTTTCTAATACGAAGATAACATTAATAAAAACAATGAAAATTTAATAAACGAATAAATAAATATTGAACGAATAAACGAAATGATAACAGAAAAAGAAAGAATTATTAAGGCAAACAAGTATTAAGAATTATGAGAACGACGAGGACTTGCGATTCGATCGAGTCGTAACGAGATTGAAGAGAGGAAAAAAAAAAAGAAAAAAAACAGAAGATTAAATAAATGGAAAAAAGTGACGAAACGACAGGAAACGTAAAGAAAAGAATTTCTTCATCCATCATTGATGGATAAGCCACACGCTCCATCCCTCCCCCAACCCCTTTACCTCTGCCACCTTCCCACACCTCCTTTCCCCGGGGCCGCCACCCCCTTTTCGATTGTACATCGAAACTCGAGGATCTCATAATTCGCCGAATCAATGAGAAAGATGGCGCGAGGGTAACCCCCGCGGCGTGTCGACCAATGGAAAATCAATTACCCTGCTGCTCGCGGTCGAATTCGACTTTCTTATTCTTTATATCGTCTCTTTTTCGTTTCTTTCCATTCTCTCTTTTCTCTCTCTTTTCTCTCTCTCTCTCTCTCTCTCTCTCTCTCTCTCTCTCTCTCTCTAATTCTTTACAGCTCCTCTTCTTTTAGTCGATCGCGTTCGTTTCAAAGGAGAAAGAAAGGAAGGAAGGAAGGATTAAAGGAAGAGGATATCGGTATTTCGGGATCCCCTGCTGACGAAACTCGCCGTGAGACGGTAGATTTCATCAAGGTCGAAAAGAGAAGAAACGATAAGGACAGATATAAAGATAGAATAAGAATAACAGAGAAAGTAAGAGATATAGAAAAGGACAAGAAGAGATACATATATACATATATACATATATATATATATATATATATATATATATATATATATATATATATATATATATATATATATATATGAGTCGCGAGACCGAAGGTTTTTTATCGAGATATTAATTGGACAACCAATTATATCTTAGGCGAAGGGGCATAAATTCATAGCCCTTTAAAGCTCGCGGTTAAAACGAACCAATTACCAGAGCGGGTGGCCACTGCGAATCGTTACGTATCCCACCTCCCCCTTATGTTATACCAACGAAACATGTGGCGAGGGTGGGGGAGGGGTGTAAGGGGTGTAAGGGAGGACGAGGACCCGGAGTAATATACCTTCGAGGGTTCGGTACGAAACTGTGGTCCCCCTATAACCTTCCGCCCCATCCAAAAAAAGAAAAGAAAAAAATAGAAACGAAAGAAACCGAGAAAGGAAGAAAGAAAAGAAGAAAAGTTTCAATGGTATGAAATAATACGATTGGTTTCGCGGTTATCGTTTTTGGCGCGACTACGAAACGACCAATGCCGCTTCTGGGTACGATTTAATATCTGCCAAGAGAATTACTTTCACTTTCGGTAATCTTGCGGTGATAAAAGTTTTTATTCATTTATTTCGTAGCAATAACACGCGTGTAACTCAATTAGTGGAAGTTGTTAAAATTATACGACAGAAAAGCTCGTATATATTTATATATATATATCTGTGTGTATGTATGTATGTATATTTCTATGTGTATGTAGATTTATGTATACATAAAATAAAATACGTAATACGTATTGTAGAATAAATAATGAAAATTAGAAATATATAATGAAACTCATAGATAAAATTATATATAAATAGATAGATAGATATTTTATTCTCCCCCTCAGGAAATAACAATAAAAAATGGAAGGGTCTCTACTAAAAAAAAAAAGGAATGTGTGCGTGTGTGTGTGTTTTTGTGTGTAATTAAATACAATTATTAGCAAAAAATTTCTGAAAAAAAGATACATATAAAGATCAATATAATAATATATGGCACAATAAATAATGAACATTATAAGATAAATATTGTATATAAAATCAAATACATAACATACAGTATGAAAATAGTGAAAACTATTGGAATACAGAGCTCATGCATAAAACTAAATATATAATATACAATATAATAAATTGTGAAAAATTATATAAAATTTTACATACATAATATACGATATAATAAATACTGAATACTGTATAAATAATGAAAAGTAAAATGAATCAGGAAAATAACAATAAAAAGATAAAAAAGAAAACAAAATTCTTATACGAAAATAAAAATACGTACTACGCAGTATTCGATAAGTACTAAAAAAACACATGAAAAAAAAATGTATATATATATAAAACAACTTCTAATATACGATACAGTAAATAGTGATCATTACATGACAAAAAATTGTCTATAAAATCAAATACGTTACACATAATATGAAAATATTGAGTAATATAAGGATTAAAAGTTTGTAAATAAAATTAAATACATAATATACGATATGCACGTAGTGAAAGCTACAATAAAAAAAATCATACAGGAATACATATTATACGATACAATGAATAATAAAAATTATACGAAATCAAAATTTTTATTATAAAATTATATATGTAATATATACTATGGGATAAATAATAAGAAAAAAATATGTGAAAACAATTCATATATATAATTTAATACATAATGTACAATAGTGAAAACTATAGGAATAAAAAAATACGTACATAAAATTAAATATGTACTATACGGTGCAATAAATAATGAAAATTTTAAAAAGATATGAAAAGAGTATCCATTTAGTATGTAATGCACAATACACGATGGATAATATTATACGTAATAAAAAATACGTGAGAAAGAACAATGTCAACAATATTACGTATATAATACGCAATAGAGAGAGAGAGAGAGAGAGAGAGAGAGAGAGAGAGAGAGAGAGAGAGAGAGAACAACAAGTAAAAGAAAAATCATATTACGAAAATATGAAATAAGTGAAGTATACAATAACAAGTTCTTTGTATAATAAAGAAAGTTTATTGTTAGAGTGAAATGACTACAAAGTTACGTTTCACAGCATGAACTTCATTTATTTATCTTATGTTTGTGGTTAAGTGAAAAATTATTGGCGAGAGGTGTCTCATTTTACCGTAACTAAAGTCAGTAGCGTTTTATGAGCGTACATAAAATCGAGAAAATTATGCCATTTGACCAGATGCATTTAAAATTATGTTGATATTCAAAATGTTGTCTGACTAGACGAGAGACACTCACCGGTTTAACTTTTTATTATATCAAAAATTATTCCTATATAAGACACACACACAATTATACACAATATATAATGAATCGATAATATTAACGAGGAATAGATGTAACAAAAAAAAAAAAATATGTTAATCGTTCGATGTTTCGGAACTATTATCATCGAAATTAGGCTCCCGAATTTTTTTTGCGATTGGGCCTGGCCTTGGCTTCGCTAAGGCATACAAATCTTCAGGTAGTTTTATGATTCTTCCCTTGGCGATTCCAATTTTGAGGGCCTCGATGATCATGCACCGAGCTCGATTTTCAGAGATCCTTGCGTGTCTCATCACGTATTTCAAGATTTCCTCCAAACTGGCTCCCCTCTTTGGATACGTCATTCTGATCCTTCGAAGTTAATTCATTGGTTAACATTTTCTCTCTCTCTCTTTGCTTTTTTTTCATTTACCATGTAATCAGACTATCGTATACTGACGTTGCTGGTAGATATTTAATACGTGAAAAAATAAAATGACCTTATATAATTCATCGTATTAAATTCGGAGGATAAAAAACGTTAAAAATTGTTAATATTTCGTATCTAAATATACAGGGTGTTTCAGCTAAAGGAGGCCGCCTATAACATACATAACATTATACTATTATATATATATATATATATATATATATATATATATATATATATATATATAAACTATTCGTAACATACCTCTTTTTAAACCATTCGAAGTATGAAAAAAAAACAAAGAAAATATTTAGGCGGCCTCCTTTATCTGAAACACTCTGTATAACACTGTCATTGTTATAGAAAACCTAGTAGTACAGCGTTCGGTTTGACGATTATCACTTTCGAAATTCTCAATATTTTATATATTCTTTTCGAAACCGTTTGGCATTGGATCATATGTTTTTCATTTTTCGCAGAATACTTAGAACCTGGTAAAAAATTGTTCAAGAAATTACCTATCCTCAACCATTAAAAATTGAATGAATTCATTAAACTTGACGATTTTTCTTTTTTTTGATCAATTAATTTTAACAATTTTTTCCTTCTTTTTATTCGACAACGGCCTCACATTCGAATTTTCAATAAAAATAATAGAAATCTTGATTATTTAATTAAATATTTAATTAAATGTCATATAAATTAATTGAATAATATTATTATATTAATATATATATATATAAATACATATATATAAATATATACAAATAAATAATACTATTATTATTAAGCGCAATAGTGTATTAATGTTACGACTTTCAATAAAACAAATCTAATGTTATTTATTTAGATATAAAATATTGCACATTTCGACACTATTTATTGATCATCAGTTATCGATCATTAATAAAATATCACTTGTTTATGAATCAACCTGATAAATTTTCCAATCGCAATCCCTGGTTTCAACATTTTGCATAAGTATTATACATATTTATAAATAAATACCATTTCAATAATAATGATTCTCTATACATGTAACGACACTTCTTATTTTGTCAATCAATCTAATGTACAGTGGGGGGTGTCCTTACTTTTTTCAAAGCAAAACGATCCTAACATATTTTACGAGTAAAAATAATTTTAAAATGTTACATATACATATGTACTCCTTTTGTTAAAAGCAAATGAAAAAAAATTTTGCTAAAAAAAGTTTCGTTACTTCATGTAAAAATTATAAAATATAATTAATTAGGCAAATAAATTATGCAAATATTTTTTAAGTGCGATGTAAAACATCCAACTGCCGGTTAAACCGGAAGTTCTATGTCATTTTTAGTTTATCTTATTGAATATCCCGTATTTTACTAATTAATTAATTAATTAATTAATTATATATATATAATATAAAATATATTTATCTTATTTTTAATTGTAGGATATGCATGTATTGTTTTGCTGAAAAGAATAGAGACACCCTATATTAAACATCTTTTCTCATTCCCAATATTAATACCGAAACTATCCTTTAGGCTACATGTGTAAATCGTACCTAATTTAGACATTCTCAAATTTGTTGATTAGGGTCTGCCTAATTGAGTGTTAGTCCAACTTAAGATTAGTTCTCTAGAGGCTTATCTAATCATAAACACCTGTTAATATTTATTTAGAGTATTTAAGTTCCATATGAAATATATGTTCCTTACTTTATCTTAAATATCAATTCAGTCAGTTCTCATTAAACTTGGTGTTAATGTTATTTTATGTAAATATATCTTATATCGCACGGGCAACATTATTATAGTGAAATATCAAAGTACAGAGATATATTCCTATTTACGTATAATGAAAGTACTGTTTCGTTATCAGTAACGATATTGGCCAATAGAAGATCTTGTAAATTATTTTATGAAATGTTATCTATGTATCAATATTTATCAATTACATTCCGATATAACTGTTTTTATACATATCCGAAATAACAAAAAATTTTAACAGAGTATAGTTCATAAATAGTAAAGATACAATTTTTACGAAATAAAAATCTAATACTTTTAAAATTGAGATCAGATACTAATTAGACGCTGTCCAGGGTAATTGAAAAATTAATAACATAATATTTTCTTTATTCCTCTTAATGCTTATGGGGATATAATAATTTCCTATTATGGCATTCCCAATATCAAGGAAAATTTCATATTAGAGATTATTATTCACATCATTTTAATAATGCTATTTATTTCTACGAATGCCTAAGGATAATGGAAATGTTTACGGAAATGTATTACCATCGCTAATATTCTAAGCAATGGTTTCGCGAAAGAGTAGAACACGATCATTATGTATTATATAATCGTCATGTATGTAACTATCATAACATCGGTTGTTACAAAACCGAATCAAGAATTCAATATTACCGCATGATTATTCAATTCAACTAACATGAGTTCATTAGCTATTAAATTAGACTTAATTGATATGCCATAATTGAAAAATCAGGAAAATGCATTTCATTCTTATATGTAATATGACATAAATCTTGTCACAAATGTTTTGCTACGGTCATAAATCTTGTTAGAATTATTGCTAATAATTAATACGTATTACAAATTTTTCTTCAAAAGAAAAAAGAAATTAAACTCTAAAAAGCTCACTCTTCGTATATTTATCTTAATTAAATCCGACCGCATAATCGCATAATTTGGGAAAATGATAATTCATCTGGTAATTCGATTTAATAAGGCAAATGTTTTAAATATTTTTTTTTTATTTTTATAACTGTTACGTTGAAATCTCTATAACTCAAATTTAATATAGTAAGAAAAATTCGTGTGTATAATTAAATCTACAATATACAATACCAAAATTGTGTAAAGGAACCATAAGTTCGTACGTAAAATTAAATGTATGTAGTATATGATGCGCGATAAATAATGAAAACTCTGAAAAAAATGAAAAAAATATTCGTTCGGTATAAAAAAAAAAAAAAGAAAAGAAAAAAATAAGTCGCATGTATGAACGATGAAAATGAAAATAATGAAAGAAACGGAGAAAATTAACCTCGAACCTTATATCAAATTAAACGAAGTAATACAGGAGTGATGATGAATACATAGATGATAGATGATACGTAGATCAAAAGTATATACGAAAAGAAACGGATCGTTTAATTTTTCTTAACGATCTAAAGAAAGAAAAACAAACAAACAAAAAAAGAAGGAAAAACAAAACAAAAAAAATCCTCGCAATATTATCTCCGAACTAAACTTTATTTAATATTATCGAAATAACGAAATAAATCAATAAAAATATTGATATAACCAAACGCCTTTAAAGGAAAATAAAAATTCAATTAAGAAAGGTCTCGAAGAAAGAAAGATAGAGAGAGAAAGAAAGTGAGAAAGGGATTCTCCGTCTCTCTCTTTCTCTCTCTCTCTCTCTCTCTCTCTCTCTCATTCTCTCTGTCTCTCCTTTCGTTATACAATTTAACAATTTAACGATTATAGTAGCGGTATTCGAAATCCAATAAGCGAACGTCGCTCGTAAAGATCTTTGAGTTGGAGTGGTAAGTTGAAAATTTGTTGATCGAGTAGAAGAAATTTCAAAAGGTTTTAGCGAACTGAGAACGGAGGGAATGGGAAGAGGATGAGGAGGGTGAAGGAGGGGAAGGGAGGGAAGGAGGGAAGGGTAGGGGGTCGTTTTTCAACGAGGAACGTCGACGCCGTACGTTCGAAGAGGCAGCCGTGGCAAGAGCGATCTATTGGCAGGAACGAATCGTAGCAATATTCTCAGTGCCGAGTACGTACCTAATTGGATTACACACACTCTCTTTCTCTTTCTCTTTCTCTTTCTCTTTCTCTTTCTCTCTCTCTCTCTCTCTCTCTCTCTCTCTTTCTCTTCCTTTCTTTCTCTTTCTTTCTTTCTCTTTCTTGGTAGGAATGTGAACGGCAAGAAAAGACCACGAATGAGAGTGTAAAGGTAAAAAAGAGAGAATGATGATGAAGAAGAATAATAAGAATAAGAGAAGAAAATAAGAGGAATAAATGGAATAAGAATAAGAATAAAAAGAAGAAGACGAAGAAGAAGAAGAAGGAACGAAGGAAGAAACACAGCGGTATCGCTTTTATGGGTCGTATATTAATCCCATAATTGAGATATGGTCCCCGTCGTGCAGCCGCACACGCAATGCTTCCTCCGCAAGAACTCGGCCATTATCTAAGATGAAACTTGGGATGAACGAGACGAAGAAGTAAAGGCACGAAGCGCCAGAGAAAGGTGCCGACCGATTCACCGATTATATACATACACACACATGCATACACACACACACACACACACACACACACGTACGTACATACTTACGCACGTACAGTACGTACATTATATACATGGGGATACGACAAACGTAACTGACAATTAGAAAAACGTAATCGTATTCGATCGTACGAAGAAGAATAAGGAATTATTAAATTCTTCGAATACGTAAAATATCTCCGATCTGTTGTTTCCTTAATAATCGTTAAATCGTAGTGGATAAAAATTATTCGATCGACGGATCGTTTGGAAATAATATCGATCGAGCGATCATATCGAATTGATACACGTATGCATGACTTACGTATGCATGCGTTGTCCCGAGTCACGTGTATGCTTCCGCATTCATGAGATTCGTGCAATTATTCAAATATAATTATTGTATATCGCGTAAAATTGCGTTACTGCGTTATTCCTCGTTGTCGCGTCCGATGCTTCCGTCATTTTTATATCATCAATTTTATCGAATTTCGAACGTTTCGATGATATATCTTACAAATTCAATAACAAATAACGCCACTTTAACTCACTTATTTTAATTTGCGTAACAACCGAACGAACAATCCGTTAATTCATCTATTTCTTGGATAAAGTAGTTATCTGTATCTCACGAATTGTCTACATTCCTCTCCCCACCCCCCTTACTTCAAGGATAACGTATCTCGTATAGGGTTCGCAACCGTGAACAATAAAGACGACAAAAAGGGACAACGACGATAACGACGAAGTGAAAGCGTTTGTTGTTGTCGTTTATTTTTTTTTTTTTTTTTTTTTTTTTTTTTAGTAAAAGCAGGTGATACCTCGGGGTTTAATTGAAAGAGGCGCCCGGTAAGCTTCGGGTAACGTGTAATTATCGGGTAGAACGAGCCCGAGAATGTGGCGGCTCGAGCGAGAATAGAGACATTATTCGACTGGTATCTCGTCCCTTCCTTTTCGCTTCTACTTCTTCGTTGGACGGATGGAAGGTGGAGATAGCGGCTTGTTCGCCCCACTTTCGTGACCTCATTCCTTCTCTCTCTCTCTCTCTCTCTCTCTCTCTCTCTCTCTCTCTCTCTCTCCTTCCTCTCTCCTTATGTTTCTCCTCATCATTTCGTCTTTGTCGTTGATATAACGTCTCCCGTCTCTGATGTTCAACCAACCGGACGATTCGCGACGTGTTTGTGCGTTGTTAATGACCACCTAGAAACCGGTGGCAGTGTGTCCTTGATGCGATTAAGAAGGGTACGATTTTCTTCCTTTCTCTTTCTATCTCTCTCTTTTTCTCTCTCTCTCTCTCTCTCTCTCTCTCTCTCTCTTTCTCTCTATCTCTGGCATACTCACTCAAAGGCACACGAAAATGAGAACCGTCATATATAATGGGCGTTCCAACAAGAGGTTTAATATTGTATAGGATAATTTCGGGTAAGATGGCTCTGCGGTTGAAATCCTACTCGGTCTCATATATATTTTCTTTGATACAGTCCAATTTTCAAATATTCTTAATGGTAGGATTTTCAGAATTATTAAGGAAACTCATGAATAGAGAGAGTATTCTTTGTTTCCTTTCGATTGAGATACTAGGTTTAAGTTATTTCGTAATACATTATAGACATTAAATACGTTGAATAATTTTCTGTTCCTTCGATCATAGTTTGTTAACGATTTATTCGAAAAAAATAATAAATGACTTTATTCGAATACAGTGAATTATTATCCGGTTGTATCTTGAGAATCGTTATCGATAAGGGAATTTTTCTTGCTCATTCTTTCAATTGTAATTCGACAATGATTTATCCAAAAAAAAAAAAAAATTAATGATTTCTTTTAAACACAGTACAATCGACGTAGTATTTGAAGATTACGTTTATATTCGTGCGATATGATATTGTAACGTTATTGAAGGAACGAGTGTATTATTATACAATAACTTAAAATACTCCTTGATAATTTAAATAGATGGTTTGGTTTTTGTTTTTATTCGAAAATAGTTGACCGATCATAAAATCATACGTTGTTACGTTTCTACGATGTAAATCCCGGCTGTTTACGGAAATAGTGGATTTTTATTCTTCGCATTAATCATTTCAAAGGACGATTCTGATATTATAATTTCTATCATATACACACTCACTTTTGCGAATACATTTCGCTGCTTCTCAATGTCGATTGAATTTGTAACGTACTGAAGCTTTTAGAAAAAAAAACAAAAAAATTGGCCATCGTTCTCTACATATTACTTATACTCTGATATTATTTCTCTGCGACTATTGCTTGCGATATAAAGTAAAGACTAATGAAATGTCAGCCGAACGTTAGTCTTTAGGAGCATACGTCGATTTTGTATGTGTGTGTGGTTTTTTTTAATTTAATTAATTTCCCGGATGTGTAGATTGTGCTTGTAAAATATGAGGCGGATCTACGGTTCAACGGTTTCGAGATGGTGCGGAATTTAATAGTTGTAGCAACATCGTTCCTATTAGAAATATTTTCAATTACATTTTTAATCAAATGATCCTTCCGTTCGAGTCGACAACTCTTCGTATGTTGTCCTTTAAATCGAGAATCGTTCGCTAATTATTGACATAGATTTTTCTTGTTGACATAATCTTGAAGAAAAAATTTTTGAAACACCATTTTGGTGATCATTGCAATCACGAAAATTTTTCTTACGTTGTTTCATTTGATCGCAACCAATGGCGTCGTTCTATTCAAAATTTTATATTCGATTTTATATTCGAAATCGATACAATCGATAATTCGTTAACCGGACGTCGCGGAAGTTCTGTCAAAATGTTGGAATAATGAAAAACGGATCTTTCTACGTCAATATCGAAAAAAGAAATTATTTTTAACGAATTCAGCGCTAACGTTTCGATGTTTGTTTATTTAATACTATTGGAGTTAGTATTGGAATTTGATTGATAGAATTTTTCATAGAAATTAAATGCGTCGTTTTATCTCAAGTAAATGTATAAAGAATTTCGCGAATTTTACGAGATTTTCGATATTTATATCATTTTCAGATAGTAAAATCGTACGATTTTTACGCGTTATTCGTCTTTTTTTTTTAATTCAATCAATTTCCCATATATGTAAGACAAATATGAAAATAATCTACGTTCGTCAATTACGAAACGGCGCGAAATTTCAAATCGAACCTCTTTTCGCAACACTCTTTATGAAAAGGAAAGAGAGATACCTGGCGGAACTAATCGTAGCTTGTGAAAATATGACTTAAGTTACCGTTATAAGATCTCTCGATCATGATATTTTATGCACGCATGTTCTTTATCACGCGTTACCTACCTTTACGTAATAAGAAATATTCGATGACTATAAGTTCCACACGGAAATGTATTATATTTTCATTCGAAGTATAACTTCGTTCCTATCTAACGTGTTATTACATTGAACAGGAGTTTCGCTTGTACCGGATTTGGTTTTATCAAAACCTTAGCAATAGTCTTGGTAAAGGATGTATGAATATGAGAATAATATGATTTAATATACTAAAGTAAAGATATTTTCCAGTAATAATATTATTATTGTTATTCTTGGTTAAATCTTATGGCGATCTTAATGGTGGTTTGGCTTTAATGAGAAGAGAGAAAGAGAGAAAAAGAGAGAGAGAGAGAGAGAGAGAGAGAGAGAGAGAGAGAGAGAGAGACGATCAATTATTTCTCGCAGCCGATGCCACCCTTCTTCGACCTACTTGGTATTAATCTTCATTAATGACTTGTGAATAAAAATTTTCTTTATTACTTCTTACCCCGTCCCTCCTCATCTCTCTTCCCTTCAATCCTTCCCGTTCCGGTTCCCTTCCCGTCCCGTTCCGACCCTTCACTTTTATCCTTCCATCGTACTCTTCGTCTTTGTCTAATCTCAATGACCTTTCTGTCGTATCATCTTTCGAAACATGAGATACCCTAACGTATAATTGATCGTATTCCATGATCGATTTTCACAAATAAGACCCCCACCATATTGGATCCACGGTTTGTATTATTTTTATTAAAAGAAAAAAAAAAGGAAGGAAGAAAAAAAGACATGCCAACCGGATTCGGATAAATGAAAATTATGTTTGTTATAATAACTGGATACATCGGCTTCGGGAATCGAGCGATTTAATGGACGTTGAACATGGTTGAAATTTTATCTTAATAGAGTTTCTTTATTCTTCTTGTTAATTGTGGTTGAACTGTCTTAATGACAAGGCGGTCCGAGATTAAATACTGGGCGAGGACAAATTGACTCTGTAGGAAAACTTTGAAAAGGGGTGGGGTTTCTCAGTTGGCGAATTGGAAAGGGCTGGGAAAGGGTGTTAAGAAAGTACTTGTTTGTTTAGGGTAGTGGGAACCATCCGGATGGGGTTCGGTGATTCAACGTGAGAAACTTTAGAGCAATAAGTTTTAACAATGTAATGTTACGGTGTAATAGAAATAATAGCAGGTATAATTATTCTAATGGGATACTTAACATATATTGTGGGAATGGAAAATACTAATTATAATAATTGAAATAATATTTATCTAATATTATTTTAATAGAAAATCAGATGATATTTGTCTGATACTTTTGTCTATAATATTATTTTAGTTTTATTTTACTAATATTATTTAATATTAACTATATATTATTATTGTTTTTGTTATTGTTGTTGTTATTATTGTAATATGAGATATTTATATAGGATGTTTTTTATAAGAATGACAACGAGGATAATAATAGTAACACTCATATTAATGAGTTGACCAATAAGTACTGTAGAAATTTTATATATAAATAAACAACACTAGTATTTTATAGTGCAAATTGTGACACATTATTTATTGTTCTATCTATGATATATTGATCATACACTTATGATCTATTTACACTATTGCTAATTGATAATTAATTATTAAGCAATAATATACAATATATCATATTACATTATTTTCTAATATATTATGCATTATATATTAAATAAAAATTATTTATATGATATATGTTTAGTAATAAAATATATTACGAATTCCAACGTTACTTATTAACCGATCAAATAAATAATATCTGGCAATAACAACGTCAATATTCCTTTCGACGATTGGATAACGATATTAAAGATTATATCAAACAATATTAAAGACGTTTAACGAACACACGTCGTACGATCTCCATGATATAAGAAAAACATATAGCGAAAACATTATAATTACAAATGATTAAATAGCAGAGCACGTATTTAAAATTAGAGGAAGAAGAAAAGTATGGTAAGGAATCAAGATCGAAAGTACGGAAGCGTGTCGATAAGATGACATTGGACGAGTAAATTAGGGGGATGGATCTCTTGTTGGAGACGGATGCTAGGTTCATGCTAGTTAAACACGAACAGGACGTAAGGACGTTTTAACCACCAGAAGCACATTAAACGCACAATCAGAGCATCCAGACTTAACTCCGCCGATGTTGATTGCTCTAGTGCATCAGAGACAATGCTGCGCGTAACGGGAATGCACAAGACCATAATCCAAACAGAGTTCAAACATGGTCACAACGAACTGGAAGTGATGTGCTTACAACTTGGCAAAGTGGTCTATCGCTTCTATATAATTATATCCATATCATATCAAAATTATCAAAAAACCAAAAAAAAAAGAAGAATACAAATGGTACAATATACTGGAAACCAATAATTATGAACTATGTTACGCCAGAATCATTTTTACAGATAAAACCAACGAGAAATATAATGATGATGACGGCGATGATGATGATGATAATGTTGAAGGACATCATGCTAAAGGACAATAATTATAAACTAATTATTACAGATAAAATCTTTAAACGTTATGATAATTATATTAATGATTATGATGATGATAATAATGATCTGACAAATATTATAATATAAATTAATAATAAACGGAAATGTGTTACAGAAAATTAATATAGAATAAAATATATATATATATATATATATATATATATATATATATATATAAATTTAACAAAAATATAAATATGATGAACAAAAAATTAATATAACATGTAAAAATTGATATGAGAAAAATATAAAAATATAACGGAAAAAATAAAAATATGATATATAAAATAATAATATACAATATAAAATATAATATAATATAAATTATATTATGTTATAAAACAGAATTATCATTATAGATTAAATCATGGATAGTTAAAAAAATAATGATAATGGTTATGATAAAAATAATATTAATAATAATTATCTCATCTCTCTCTCTCTCTCTCTCTCTCTCTCTCTCTCTCTCTCTCTCTCTCTCTCTCTCTAGAGAAAACAGTGACCATAGACTCTATTAAGACATAACCATCATTACAGACAAAACTATCGAAAACAATCAACGAAAACGTATGTCTAATAGACATATCGATATTCAACATTCACGCAAATAGACGAACAAAGAAAAATTAGCCAAGTACAAACAGAGATTGAAATGTTATGTCGAATAAATATAGTAATAATCATCCTCGTCATTGTATCAATTACTAGAAGGAGGAACTTACATGATGGGTCACATACATTAAAGATCCATTCATCTGCATACAATCGAATGCAAAAAGCTTTTCTTTTAAATGCACGTAGATACTTCTAACATTATCTAACGATCGAATGCATTTGGTTAATCTAATAATAAGTCAAATGCAAAACGATAAAACTCATCCGAGAAATGGGACAAATTAAAAGACGCATTTTACGCTTATCATAAAATAATAATGATATTATTATTATTATAATACAAGGTGTCTCATAAGTCAATTATAAAAATGGATTAGTATATAAGTAATTTAAAACGTTAAGCCATATAGATAACATTTAAATAATATCTAATGTTTTTTGTTCATGGAAAAAGAAAGGATACTTTCTCTATTGAATTTTGGTCAATAGAATCATATTGCAACTTTTCTGTATTAAATATTATTTCAATATATATATATATATATTTATTTATTTCTTATATAAGAAATGTTATAATTCATATTTATATCTTTTTAAATTTAATGTAATTAAAAAAAATTTAATTTCAATTTGATACTCAATATTAATGATAATATATTATTTCTTGTAATAATCTATAATATATATAATAATAATATTATATGTATATAATATTAATATAATATATTAGATATAATATATTAATATATAATATATATATAATAGAAAATCTTTAATATAATATAATAAGTTCCTAAACAAAAATCCAGATATACCAATCAACTATAATAATAATAATATTGAAAATAGAAATAAAAATCATGCAGTAGAACAAGAAAATAATTTGTTTATCATAACAATTAGATATAGAAAATAAATAAATTTTAAACTTCTTAGTTGTAGGATCCTGAATTCTACATATTTTACTTCTCTAAGAAAAAAAAAAACAATGATAAGATAATAATAATTTGAACAATACTATTAAATCAAATAAAGACACTACACAATGTAATGGTCTTTCATAAACTAACGATTTATGTGTACTCGGAAAATGATCAAAACATATATATGTATATACATACAAAAGAAAAAAAGATATATATATATATATATATATATATATATATATATATAGATTTATATATTTAATATATATATAATAAAAAATATAACGAAAATATATAAATATGATAAATAAGATATTAATATACTACATAAAGTATATATATTATTACATCTACAGGGTGTTTCAGCTAAATATTTTCTTTGTTTCTTCATATTTTGAATGGTTTAAAAAAAGGTATGTTATAAATAGTTTATATATATATATATAATAGTATAATGTTATGTATGTTATAGGCCGCCTCCTATAGCTGAAACACTCTGTATAATATATATTGTTATTTATATATATTTATATATATATATATTTTTATATTTATGTATTAATAAAAAGAAATAAATAAATAAATAAAAAAGTAAATTAATATTTTGTTTATCAGATTTATATTTTTATTATATATATATATGTATGTATGTATGTATATATACTGACGAAGGATTCCTCCCACTCTCGATGAAAGGCGTGACTTGTATCGACGGAAAGTATTCTGGATAGTTGCTTTGACCAAGGAGGAACGTCCGACAGTCAAGAAATCGCGTGAAAATCGGCGAAGTTGTCTCGGACATGGAACGATTTCGTGTACCTCGCCGATAAATACCATTTTCGTTCGTGTGTATGTGTGTATGTATGTATGTATATACGTATATATGTACGGTACGATTAAAATCGTCCGGTGATCCGCAAGAAGAGGATCGGACCAAGTCGAGATGGAGACTGAGATAAGATCAACGATCGTAGGCGGGAGGGAGCATCGGGTCGATAAAGCTAAGAAAGAGGAGGGACCAAGTATTCTTACGTCGAATTTATTTTACATCTTCTTTCTCTCTTTTAGTTTTTGTCCGAATCTGTTTTAATTCTACAACATCTCGTTCAATGACCCTCCCTACGACAAACGTATATTGTACTCGGGATAAAACCATGTGTTTAAGTTTTTCTTCGATTTTATATACACGTTATTTAGTTGTATTTTAGTCAAAATTTTAAAAAGGTTTTTATATATATATATATAAATGTTTGCACGTTACACGTATATATTTATAAATTAACGTTTACATGTATTTTGAACGTTCACATATATATAAAAATTAATATTTCTTGAATATCAAATATATTAAAAGATTCAAGTTATTATATTTTATGTCTTTATATGCAGGCACATACATATATATTTATAGTAACAAATTATAGTATATATATATATATTTATTTATTTTAATAAATAAGTATATAAATTGCTATTAATTATTAAATTAATCAATTTCAATTAATGGATTTTAAATTAACCAAACGTATTCGGTCAACAATATAAATACGAACGTTTTATATCAACTTTAATATCATTTTAAATAATGATTATATTTATAAAACTTATATAAACGATTTACGAAAAGTATATAAATAAATCGAGAATGTTGACGACCAATTAATGTTAATTAAAAAATATATTAATATTTAATTCAATGCGTTTATAATGGAATTAATTAATTTTTAATATACTTTATATCAATATAACTTATATAATCAAATTTATTATTTTTTTAATATATCATCGTCGAATCCAAATTTATTATCTTTTAAAATACATTGCCGTTGCATTCAATTTTCTTATCTATTAATACGTTATCGTTGCAACCAAATAACTTTTAATACATTAACATTAATAACGGATCGTATTGATTTTTAATACATCGCAGTTGTAAGCGAATAGATCAATATTCAATTCATTAACGTTACGACCAAACGAATTAATTTTTTCAATCCGCAACCGGTATAACAATAACTTACGAATTTTTAAAAATACAACGTCCGTAATTTTCCAATAAACGTAACCTTCCTAAACCGGCGTTGTATCAGTTAATGTAAATTCTATTACGTTTCGAGAATACCGATGCGTGCCGATGTGAGGACGGATATACCTACATATATAAAATGTACAAAAGTAAGATCAAGGGGAATGGATCCGATCCTTCCTCTTGATCCTTAGCGAGCACATGAACACATCGTGGTCAACCATATAGTCACGGACTATTACCGTAACACGACGGGTTCTTCTTTGTGGCCGAGGTCGTGCGAGGGGGAGGGGAGCAGCTCGAAACGAGATAGAGTCATTACGGGGAGATGGATAAGTTTCCACCTGCGCCCCGCGCTTATCCTCTCTACGCGGGTAAACACCTGTACACCTAGAATTATTTATCTTCCTCAAGAGGTAGAAAACAGGAGATAAAGGGACGACGCCAGGATATACCTACTCTTACCTATACGCGCCATTATATTTTTCTAAATTGTTATACGAAATAATCGCCTTATTCCTTTACGTACATACAAACCTTACGTACGTACATTCTTTCCGACCAATGGCGTTTTAAAGAAAATCGTTTCCATTTTTTTTTCTTTTTTTTTTATATCTTTTCTCTGTTTTTTCGTCTCTCTCTCTCTCTCTCTCTCTCTCTCTCTCTCTCTTTCTTTCTTTCTTCTTCCTCTTCCTTTTTTTTTTATTTACTAGTATGAGCTTATCGAAGGGGGCAGCGTGACCTCAAAGGGTGGAAGAGGTCAATAAAATGAGAGAGGATAAAATCGATTTTATACTCGAGTAGCAATAGCAATCATAGTCCTTTCGTTAATACGGTTGATGAAATTATTGAAGATTGTACATCGTATTTTATCTGTCCCTTTTTTTCTCGTTTTCTTTTTCATTAAAACACGAAAATGATTTTCATCCAATGAATGAACACACACACACATACTTATTATATATATATATTGGAATGAAAGGGACGAAAGAATAGAAAAGAAATTATTGTCCAATTTCTTATTGAATTTACGAGAACGAATGTTCTTTTTTCGTATCGACCGTTAGTAATTTTGGCTGTCGCGATATGTCGAGAAGATTTAACTTTAAGGGACGTAATTACGTTCATAAAGAACTCTTACTCGAGGTATATACGAGAACGTTGGAATTTTGTCAGACGAACTACTACGACGGTTTATTTGAGGTGGGAGGGGGGAGGGCGTGTTACTATGCATTCGTAGCAATAAACGTCCATGCTGTCGCAGGTGTTTAGAATCTTTTTACGGAGTAACGTTTCTGAGATACGTAAACAAAAAATTATTGTCACGAAAGTGAGCCAGGAAGGATTTCGAAAAGATTATTTCTTCTTCTAAAACGTTATACTTTATTATCGGATAAGTAACGTTGGAATTTTCATTATTTTCTTTTCAAACGAACGGTATAATAGTAATTGAAAGAATATCGGACTTTATAGTATTCCGTATATATTCGAATAAACAGTATATAAATAAATAATGTAATATAATGTATTGTTACAGCATTCGTATAATTATTTATTTATTTTATATCTTATATGGTGCTTATTGGTATTTTTATAGTAATAAATAATATATTATGTAATCGTATTTTATTACGAATAAATTGTTTGTTAATATATAATTTATAATATAATATATTGTTATACCTATATCAATTAAACACTGTATTAATATATTATATTATATTGAATGTTTTTATTAATATAGTATATATACATAGATACATACATACATACATACATGTATACACATGCACATGTGCGCGCGCGTGTGTATGTGTATGTGTGTGTGTGTAAGAATACTAATTCGAAATATTTATTCGCATACTTTCAACAATTTGTTCATTCACATGAACGTTTTAAATTCGAAGAAAAGAAACTCAATATTGTTTTTTTTTAAATTATAATAATAAATTATCGTTCTGTCACAAATTTTATATACCGATAATTGATGACATATTTTGCTCTATGCCAAAAAAAAAAAAAACAAAGATTTGTAAGCTTTTACCCTATAGTTAACAAACGTGGTTATAAACAAACGAAATAGAACGATTAATATTGATGACACAGAAAACAAACGAAAATTCGAGAATCAATCGGATAGGTGGGAAACGATTAAGTTAGAGATATCGAAGAATATATGGTGAAGAAGGTGTACCAGGAGGATGAGGAGGAGGAGGAGAAGAAGAAAAAGAAAAGATAAAGTGTGCAAAGAAAGAAAAAAATAATAATAGCCCTGAACCGTAGACGGTCGTCTAGGTTCCATTTGAATTTCGTCCGAAATCGTACGTCCTTTTTCCAAATTATATCACTGACAATATCGAAAACAACGAAAATATTTCAAACGACGTTTCAGACGCAACCCAAACACAAGTTACAATATTTCATACGATATACCACGCGATACAGCGTTACACCGGGTTCTTTATCGCGTAGCCCAAACAATATTTATAAACAAACGAGATAAAACAAAACGAAACGAAACAAAACAAAAGAAAAAGAAATAGTACTACTCGTATCTACAAAAAAAAAAAAAAAGAAAAAGAGCAAAAGAATGTTACGAAAAGCGATCGAATAGGTTCAACAGTGTTATAGGTGTAAGGATCCCGAAGAATGGAAGGTGAAAGAAAAGGTAAAAGAAAAAGATGAGAAGGAGCGAAAGGGGGAGGTTGTGGGTTGCGGTGCGGTGTGGTGAGGTGAGGAGGAGGAGAAGGAGGAGGAGAAGAAGATGAAGAAGTGGAGTGGAGGGGAGGGGAGGAGAGAAACATACAAAATATAGTCGACGAAGCGTAGGCCTTAGTCGTAAGCGAGAGAACGACGAAGCGAGAGCGACCAAGAAAGAAAGAAAGAAAGAAAGAAAAAAGAAAGGAAGGAAGGAAGGATGGAAGGATAGAAGGGAGGAAGGAAGGGAGGCCACCCTGCTCGAGGATTACCATAAACACTCTGGGACTCTTGGACCAACCGTGCATTCGCTTTAGTGCTTCACCAGCGAATACACGTGTAAATCCCGTGTTTCAGCTCTTATTCCGCTTCCTCCCCTCCGCCCACCCCTCTCTGACTCTCCTACTCCCCTTCACCCCCCCTCCCCCACAACCAACCAACATCCCCAGTTACCTTGCACCCATCTCTCCATCTCCGTCTCCGTCTCCGTCCCTCTCGCCTTTTCTTTCTTCCTATCCCATCGTTTTCTCTACTCCCCCATCTCATTCTTATATCTTACCCCTACCCTCCTTACTCTCCCACCTCCTCACCTTCTCTACTCCCCCCCCCTCTACCCCCTTCGTTCTTTCGTATCTCCACCTCCGCGGGATCGGCCGAACGTTCTTGCGCTCCTCGTGCCGCAGTACCTTCGGAATCGGTAAAAAGAAGCCCTTGGTGCCGGCAGTCGCGTGACTTTCATGCTCGCCAAGAGTTCTTCTCCTCCCGTTTAAAACTCTCTGTCTCTCTCTCTGTCTCTCTCTCTCTCTCTTTGCTTCTACCGCGTAACCCATCGGCTTTCAGGCTCGTAATAACTCGTTTAAAAACCCGAGCGTAAGTAAGTTTGCGACTGCGTTCAGCATTGACGATCGCGTCGAAACGTTCCTCACGCTCAGTCTGTGATATTTTTCCTTCTTTTCCATTATTTGTTCAAATAATCGACGGAATTTTTCGTGGAACATACAATGATAATAATACTAAATATAATATAATTCTTATATATACATATATATATATATATATATATAATTTTCATATATGTATGTAAAATTCTATCTGTTTAAATTCTAAATGTTCTTTCGCTTGGTTTATGATTTTTTTTATATTTTTCCTTTTTCTTTTTTCTTTCTTGATTTTTTAGAAAATCAACAGAATATATATATGTATATATAATTAATATAATATAATTCTTATATATGTATATATGTGTGTATACATATAATACATTTTATTTGTTTTTTTAAGGAAGGAAGTAAGGAAGAAAAATTATACTAAAACCTAATACACACACACATATAACTAATTATATAATTCATCTAATAATTGTACACAGACGTTAAGTTCTGTCCGTTTCTAAAGACAAAAATAATTGTTATTTTTTTGTTTTACATCAAAAATAATATTAAGGAAAAGGTTTTTTTTGTTTATTTAAAAAAAATACGAAACATTTCGGTAAATCTAATATATATCTTTTCAAGATTCGATCGTGTTAAATTCGCCTCGAATTTTCTCTGGATCCTAAGTAATGTCCAACAATTATTTTTCTTTAAAAAAATGTTATCGTCAGGTTATTGAAAATCTCACGTTAGATTTTTACGCACAGATTACTTCGACAATGTAAATTTGTGAAATGATCGTAAATAGCATCGAAGTTATTTCAATATTTTATTTTTTATTTTTTTCTATTCACTGTCGGATAATTTTCTATGTTGTTGTTGCCGTCACCGTTATTTTTTATGTTGTTATTATAACAATGACAACGCTTAAGTGTATAAGTATCAACGCGTTCCAATATTTACAATTAGATAAAGTAACTATGCTTTTAATGAGGACGTATCAATTCATTTCTGGACATAGAAAATTAAAATCGTTAGAAGTATGATATAATTTATTTAATTATTATTTAATTTAATCGTTAATTATGATTTGAATAAATGTTTTTTTCTTAATGCCTATTGTCATCATTTTCAATAGATTCGATATTAATATTAATATATTTAATTATCGTCTAATCCGATATCGCACTAGTGTTATCATAAATAGCATTGTTAATTTATATGTTTCTGTTATTGTTAATTATGAAACTTATTTAATCATCAAATTCAAAACCATTTTTCAAAATATTCGAAAGTATTGTCAAGATTATTTTTTAACGTTATACTAGCGTTGACTATTTAAACGTTATTATTATTATTATTTCATTGAGGTATTAAAGTAATAAAAATTCCAATATCACTTACTGATCAAATTCGTTATCGCCATACTCGTATCCTCTATTATAATGTTTTCTACTTAAATATAAAATATTACAAAATTCCAAAATTACTTGACCGAATCGGAAACCATTTTTTTTTGTTTTTGTACTTACGCCAATATCGTTTATTTAGTGTTTCATCGTTATCGTTTAGGTACAAAATTAAAAAAAAAAAAAAAAACAATATTTTTTACCGAATTACATCGAATTGATTTTTTTTTTTGATCGACGATACCAATGAAATTTATTTCATATTTGATTTCTTTTTTTTTAACTATTTCGATAATATAAAATTCAAATTCATCGTCGTACGGATTTCATCAACGTACTGTATGTACGCATATATGTATATTCGTACATATGTACGTCACTGCGCATCGGTGCATGTCTCCGCGGTAGGTTTCCCAGATCTGGAACAAACAATCGAGCAGAAATATCACGATCCTCTCCTCTTGACGGTTCTTACGAACAACACGATATCTGTTTCACGGAATTCTTCATACGCGAGAAAAATATCGATGGAGAGTAGCCCCTCCCCTCCCCTCGACCGGTAACGTCATAAAAACTGGTTAAAATCACGACATTCTTACTTTCGTGCAGGTATATATAATGGAAGGGTGTATACGACACCGTTTAATTCATTTCCCGTTAATGGAGATCCTCCAAATTGATACTGTATACGTATATACAGTAACAAAGTAATCAGTGGGGCCTTTCTCTTCGCGAATTTCGTCCAGATTCTTAATATTATGCCATTTTGCCGTTCGATAATAATTTCTATGGACATTTTTAAATCCTCTTTCCCCTACCACCCCCACCCCTCTCCCCCCCTTTTCTTCGACCGACCAAAAAAAAGGACATCAAAATTATTTCACCGCAGGTGTATGTATACACGTAACAACGTATGTATGTATGTATATATATATATATATATATATATATATATATGTCATTTTGTAAGGTCATATTATTTTCAAATTATACCGCACTCAACGTATGTGTACGTTTATATGTACATGGCTTCTTTTTTTTTTGTTTTGTTTTAATACACGTATAATTTTTTTTTCTTTCTTCTTCTATACACGGATCTTAAGATTACGCTTCTTTGCCGTTTAATAATGATTTCAATCTTTTTTTTTTTCCTTTTTATCCAGAATACGATATTAACTCTTTATAAGGCCATGTAACATCGAAGTGGCACGCTATGTAAGTTATACCATTTTTTTTTTTATTGTAATTATATTATTATTTTTTTTGATAAATCTCATCTCATTTTCTCGATGAAGTTAATCGTCGTTCCACTTCGGATGATTAATGTGTTTAAAAAAAATAATACAATATTTTTTTTTTACGATACTAATCACATTTTCTTGCTACAAAAAAAATCGTCGATTTCGGAAATTAATTTATAGCAAATATAAGTAAAACGTGATATAATATAATTATATTCTCGCACAAGTTTCACGTTATATAATTCTCTCTTTGAAGATCGAATAGATATTATAAAAAGACCAAATTTAATTTTATAACATAAAAATTAAAGTAAAAAATAAAAAGAGAGGTTAATGTTTAACTCTTAAAAGCAGTTTTTACGAACTACTGTGACAATGGTTATTCGAGACAAATGATCAACTATTTTTGTTAACATATAAATTAAAGTAAAAAATAAAAAAGAGAGGTTAAAGGTTAATACTCAAAAGTAGTTATTTATAAACGTGACAATGGTTATTCGAGACAACGGTTAATAAATAATAATATAAATCTTACATTGTACAGTTCTTTTTATGTTTAAGCATAAAACAAGTATATAATTCGATATTTTTGTAATATTTATATTAGAAAAAAAATATAAAAGAAACAGGAACATCTCTAAGAAGTGACTCAAAATTAATGTTTTCGCAAATCTTATCTGATTTCGGAAGAGATAAGAAAAAACAACGAAGGTACTCCGTACGAATATTAATAGTACAGTTATACAACGCGACTCACGTTATACGATTTTAGACACAATAATTAACCCATGATGCGTAACGTCTAATAGGTTTAAAATCAATCTTTTCTGTTTAATATATGAATAAAAGAAGGTAAAGAAGAAATTAAAAAGTCGACTAAAAACTACTTTTCATAAACCGCGACAACGATTATATACCGAGAGAACCGAGTGACAATGACTTTCTCATGAGGAAAGAATGAATTGGCAAGAACATACCCGCGGGAGAGAACGTATTTTCTGTGAAGAAGAAGAAAGAAAAACATAAAGAAAAAAAAGAAAAACAGAAAAAGGAACGAGAAAGAAAAAGCGATACAACAAAAATAACGAAAAAAAGTAAGACGTATCCGTAGGCTGTGATGATTTAGTGACAACGCTTGGAAAGATTTCTGATTGTCCGTCGTACCATACGCATCTTACAATTATACAGTCCGTGCTCATAAATGTCAAAAGAAGATAGTCGTAAGAAAATATGTATGTATGTATGCACTTATGTATGTACACGTGTATGTATGTATGTATATACGTAACATGTAGATATATCTATGTACGTATGTTCTTTCTCCTTCTTGACATACCAAACGCGAAATAACAAGATCCGTATCGCGTCATATCGTCGGGACTTAAGACTTTAACATCATCGTCACACCCACACAACGAATTTAGCCCCGGAGTAATTAAACTTTCGTTACTGATTGATATCGAAACTTCGCGAAAGGTTCGATCGTAGGACGAGGAACGTTAGAGGGAGGAGGAGGAGGGAGGGTAGGGTAGGGAAACATTGCCGACAGGGTATCGCGATCATTAACGATCTTCCATGACTTATTACACCGGTGGAGGTAACGTATGGTTACTTACGTGGTACCTAACAATTATAAACGCGAAGGTACGCAATGGCGAAGTCGTAACATTGTTATTCCACCGACTCTTTCTTACGTTTTTCTTTTCGAATGTATATACGTATATGTTTATGTGTATGTATGTATATATATATATATATATATATATATATATATATATATATATATATATGTATACAGGGTGTCTCAACTAAAGGACGCTGCCTAAATATTTTCTATTTTTTTTTATGATGCGACAAACTTTTATAGCATACTTTGAATGGTTTAAAAAGAGGTATGATATGAAATATATATCATACATATATCTACCGTATTTAAGTGTAAAAGTGGTGTAATAAATTTATTCGGTTTCTTAATGATTGATAAAAAAAAATTGTTTAACATTCTCTATGCTAGTAATAAACAATGCTTTCAATATCCTTTTCTTCTTTGAATTGCGACATTGAACAACAATCGAGAGATTAATGGAATCAAGTAGATTTTTTTTTCCTTTTTCATACTTTCACATTATCGGTATAAAACAACACGCAAAATTGAAAGTGTTATTTGCAGCTTTTAGTGAAAGAAAAAAAGGAAGAGAATTATTATTATTATTATTTCTAAATATATGACAAATGTAATTAAAGTTTTCTTTTCTAAAAATTCTTACATTGACAAATCCGATAGAATGAAATGAATTCTTTTTCTCTTCTCTAATTCCCGCTTCATTGTTATTCTCATCGACAAAAAAGAATATGCAATAAGATAGAAAGTATTTATATACCACTGATCTAATAACTATTTATATACTATTAAAAAAGAAACAAAGAAATATATGTGAAATAGAAATTTTCAATAGTTAATGTCTAAATGAAAAATAATGCATATTCAGATTTTTATTTTTCTACAATTTCTTACCATTGGCAAATTTAATATAATATAATACATTTTCTTTATTTCTATTTTATACGTTTTTGTTCTTATAATAACAAATAAAAAATAGGGAAAAATGCCGAAAGTATGTAATACTACTAAACTATAAAAAGAAACACAGACACGCATAAGAAATATATATATATATATATATATATATATATATATATTTATATATAACGGAGAAAATAAATGTATAAAAGGATGAAAGAACGTTTATATTATTAGGTCAAATTTGCCAACGAAAACATTTTTAGAAAATAACAAATATTAAATATACATTGTTCTTCATTCAGGTATAAACTACTACTAGACAACTTTTATCTTTTATATATATATATATATTTGTTTATATATTTATAAATATAATATATATTTGTTATTTTATAAAAATGTTTAGGTTGGCAAATTTGACGAAATAATATAAACGCTCTTTCATCCTTTTATACATCCTTTTTCTCCGTTCGTTTCGTCGATGTTAAAATATAAGAGAAGAAAAAGCAAAAAAAGAAAAAATAGACCAAACGAAACGAAACAAACTGAAATAAAATAAATTAAGAAAAGAAAGGGAGGAGGAAAAATTTAATAGAACAGAAATTTGCACTTAGGCGGATAAAATGAAAGCGATCGTTGAGAACGGGGATAACGCATTCCGACGTTCCAGAGTCGATTGTCGTAACGCAATGCGTTCGTCGCGGGTCCGATTTCTTCGCATCGAACGCAAGATGGAGATCGCATAAACATTAGAGACGTCACCGATACTTATTGTTAGCTAGTTTAGCCCACGCACGCGATTACGTACCACGGCAAGTGTTGCATCGAATTAATGCGAGCCGATCTACAATTTGCAATCGAATCCTACTGCTATGTAAATACTATGGTGACATTTCAAACGGCTGAGGTATCAACCTTCTCTCTCCCTCTCTCTTTTTCTCTTTTTACACAAACAGAAAAAAATATATATATACACATATATTAAAAAGTTTGAATATTAAGTTCTCGAATGTACTGCGCAGGTGCAAGAGTCGATTAATACGCTAACGTTGAACGTCGATCGAGTTTATCGAACGCATTTGAACCTCTCCTTTTTCACGTGAGATTCCACGATCTATACACCCACGCGACCAGTTTTTTTCTCGGGGTTTCGATCCCGCCACCGTCACCGCCACCACCCCTCCTCTCCCCGCCTCTTCCACCTTCCTCTCGTTCAATCTCGTCGTCCACGATCTCATCACAAACTCTTTACAAAACTTTTTGTATTTTGATTAATTCCTTACAATGCCGTGTTGATTCCAAGTGACATTACTTGTATGAAATTACGTCCAAAAATGCTTCATCGGAAAGATATACGCCTTTTAAAGACATTTACGATTTATTTCTATTCGTCAAATTGGTTTTCGCCGAAATATTTCTTTTCTTTCTTCCCTCCCCCCCCCCCCCCCCCCTTTAGACTTCCATTTATTTATGGATTCGCGCGAAAGAGTCGGTTTATAGAAATACGATAGAAACAGAAAATGAACTTTGGCAATGTATTCAAAATGCTTTCACTATTATTTCCAATAAATGATATAAGTTTGGTCATATATTTTTTGGACACCCTGTATATGTATACACACACATATCTGTAATATATAAACGAATGAAAATGTATGAAGTAATAAAAATATTGAATATAAGTTAAATGCTCATATTTTGTTTCTTGGAAGTCTTATTGATTTTTCTTTCTTTTTTAATACAAAATTAATGATTAGTTCATATTATACTTATGATTATTATAATATAATTATATTGTGTGTGTCTCTCTCTCTCTCTCTCTCTCTCTCTCTCTCTCTCTCTCTCTCTCTTTAATAAACCATAATATAACTAAAAAGCTATAAAAAAAATATAAAAGAATTATATTCTCTATACCAGTACTATTACGGTCATGTTATAAATTTTTTATACAAGTACTGGTACAAGTTTAAATTCGATCAAAGATTAAATTTAATCTTTAATATGTTTTAGATAACAAGATATGTCGGTTAGTTAATTACGACCTAATAGTTTTTACGAGATCTTTTATCATTTAAGAAATATAAAAGCCAAGATGATCCCGTAATAATAATAATCGTCCTAGAAACGATCGAAATATTTCCGGCATGGTTAAAAGGAGTTTTCATTATCTACGGGAAGATATTACGAAGTCGTTTAGAGAGCGAAGACAGAGAGTAACCGGCCTAGGAGCTCCGGATTACATTTTATTGCACTCTTGTTAGAAGCCGATGCATTCGGCTCTACCCCGTTCGATGATGCTTTGCCCCTTCTTCTTCCTTTCTTTCCTTCCTTTCTTCCCCCCCCCTCCTCTCCCCTTGCACTTCTTTCTTTCCTTTTTTATTTTATTCTACTTTATTTTATATTATTTTCTTTTCGCTTATTTTTTCTTCCTCCTCCTCCTCCTCTTCTTCTTCTTCTTCTTCTTCCTCTTCTTGTTCTTCTTCTTCTACTTCTTCTTTTTCTTTTTCTTTTCTTTCTTAGAGCCGTGAAATTACGTGAGAATAGCGTCGGTAATCGTTGGGGCAGTTGAGATCGTTCTTTTCTTAGGAAACGAATCGATGCGAGTCTTACGACCGAAACTACTCGGAAATATGCAACGAGAATATTTTCTTTTTCCTTCCCCCTTTTTACTTTTCTGGCTTTTTCCTTTTTTCTTGTTTTTGTTTTGTTTTTTTTTTCTTCATCCTCCCTCGGTAATTTAAAAGGCATCAATTTTTCGCACTTAGCTCTCGTACCAGTTGTTACTTCCGTTACTGATATTTTTCTTCTTTTTTTTTTTTTTTTTACGTTGTCAGTGATAGTCGTTCGTTCATTTCTTTTTATCGAGTTTACGTTCCTTTCTTCCTTTCTTTCTTTTCGCAATCATTTTCAACGCATACGATTTTTTATGAATTTTCATTCTTCTTTTTTCTTCTCTGCTTTCTTTTTGATCTTTCATGATCATTCGAAATAATCGTTATTTGGATATCGACGACATTCGTGAAACTTTGTGCTATTTGTTTATAATCCTTTGTTCTCGATAAAATTGATATATAATATTTCATATATATATATATATATATATATATATATATATATATATATATTTCGAGTAAATTTGATGAATCATTTGGACTGTAAAATTGATATAATTTATTGAGATAACGTATGTCGGCATACGAATTCGCGTAAATACGTAGAAATATATTGTATGATACGTTTTAACAGGTTATTACTTGGACGTCGTGACTCTTAAGTACTTAAGTAATTTCCAGACGAAAATGAATCGATAAGTAATAATAGAAATTAACAATAGATAATAATTGAAATTTTATTATAAAGGGATATTTAAAATTTTAATACATCATTCTTTGTTTTTTATTTTTGTCCAAGTCAAATAAGTCTACGTCCGATAGAAAGAAGAAGAAAAGTCTTCTGAAATTTTGTTTCTTTGGAATATATTTCCAATAAAAGTGTTTTGTATTTTTTCCTTTCTCTTTTGGTGTTATCAATTTTCTATCATTTCAATTTGAAAATATTTTTATTTGAAAGTTCACACATTTTTTTTTATACAAATTTTGAGAGGAAACCGAACAATGAAAATAATTTCTCTAGTCCACGGATCGAAATATGTATTATTATTTATCCGTCATATTCGATTGATTACAGCAAAAAAAAAGGGAAATTGAAAAAATTTCTATCATTGCCCGACATTATTTCAAATAATACCGAATAATTTTTAACATTACAATTCCACCTACAATTTCTTACGATACTTTCGATCATTTTTTTATTATTCGAAATGTACGCCATTTTGAAGTCGAAATTATTGACAAATCGGTATTGTAAGTTAACATCATTTTCGTTATACATTTCTAACGAATTTAATTACTCACGAAGTAAGACAAACGCGGATGGACGAACGTTCAAAATTGTAAATAAAATTGTAAATGAAATTTGTACATGTTAAATTTCTTCGATTAAAGAACGAGAGAGAGAAACAATTTATAGTCACGTCCCGGACACTGAGTTAAACTATTCTTCCCAGGTTTGAATTAATTTCCGTCACCTTTAGAATCCTCTATAAATCGCTCTTTTAATTTCTCAAAATCTCGACACATCGAAAATGGAAGTCCAGTCGAACAGAAAGTCGTCTTCACAAAAACACACACACACACACACACACACACACATGTACACGCATGCACACGCATAAACCTCAAAACGCGTACGCGTAATCCTTCCGTAACACCAAAATCGCATACATACGAAAGAAATATATCGACGTGACATCTTTCAATTGAAGAAGTACATTCTCATAGAAAATATATCTATAAGTGCGTTATGGAAAAAAAAATTTCGAGTGCATTGCTCTACGTAATAAAAATTTTGCGATTACGTCGATTGTGGTATGGTCGGACGAAAGGACGAAAAAAAAAAAGATTTGTCGAAAAGAGATCGCTGAACGCTTCGCGATCGAATGACAGCGAACAATGGGGTTTTCATGGGGAAACAAATGAAGTTTCTCAATCGTTGCCGCTCGCTCGCTCGTCCGCTCGCCCGCGCGCGAATAATCGATTATCATTCCTCGATACCCGAACAACGCTACTTCCATCGGTGTAACATCATGGATATCAAGGTAAGTCTAACTTATCTCTGATTAAGTGACCAGCAAAACCGAATACTTTAGTAACTCAGCATTTTATAAACTATACCACAATGTTTCGTGTCGCACGACAAAGGAAATCTTGAATGAAAAGAACGTATCTTTTTATTTTGTTTTTCTTTTTTTTTCTTCCCCTTTACATCAACGACAAGAGTGTGTAAAATCTTATTTTCTACTAAGAAACAAGAAAGATAGAGAAAGAGAGAGAGAGAGAGAGAGAGAGAAGAGAAGAGAAGAGACGGAAAAGAACACAAAAAGAAAAAAAGAGAAAGAAGAGAAAAAAGAAAGAAAAAGGATTTATCAAAGGACAAGACACGATACGAAACTAGTTTCCACGGCATTCACTGACGATCGATCGCCATTAGCCGCCTGATTATGTGGAAATTAAAGCGTCCCTGAACGAAACAAAAAAGAAATAACAAAAAAAGAAAAAGAAACAGGGTCTCGGCGGGGGGGGAGAAGGAGGAGGAGGAACTGTCGAGTTGGATCAGCAGAGACCGGGAGAGAGAGAAAAAGAGAGAGACAGAGAGAGAGAGAGAGAGAGAGAGAGAGAGAGAGAACTGATCTCCGTCACAGGGAACTCGTAGATCCCGCTTCTGCACCTGCGCGAAAATAATCACAGGATGGACGTAGAGAAAAAGAGATAGAGAGAAATAGCAGAGAGAGAGAGAGAGAGAGGGAGGGAGGGAGAGAGAGAGAGAGTGAGAGAGAGATATTATAGATAGATGGATAGATAGATAGGAAGAGAAACAGAGAGAGAGAGAGAAGGCTGAGAAAAAGAGTTAAATAGAGAGAATGAAAAAGAAAGAGAGAGGGTGAGAAATAGAGTGAGATAGAGAGAATGAGAAAGAGAGTGGAGTGAAAAAAGAGAGAGAGAGAGAGAGAGAGAGAGAGAAAGTGATAAAGAAGAAGATGAAGAGAGAGAGAGAGAAGAGAAAGAGAGAGAGAGAGAGAAAGTGATAAAGATGAAGATGAAGAGAGAGAGAGAAGAGAAAAAGAGAGAGAGAGAGAGAGAGAGAAAGTGATAAAGATGAAGATGAAGAGAGAATGAGGAAGAGAGTGGTAGTGAAAGAGAGAGAGAGAGAGAGAGAAAGGAGATGAAGATGAAGAGAAAAAGAAGAGAGAGAGAGAGAGTAGAAGATAAAGATGAAAAGAGAGAGAGAGAGAGAGAGAGAGAGAGTAGAAGATAAAGATGAAAAGAGAGGAGAGAGAGAGAGAGAGAGAGAGAGAGAGAGAGTAGAAGGTAAAGATGAAGAGAGGAGAGAGAGAGAGAGAGTAGAAGATAAAGATGAAAAGAGAGGAGAGAGAGAGAGAGAGAGAGATAGGAGTCCTTAGAGGCTGACTTCGCTGGCGGCCAAGCGTTCTCTCGCTTTTTCTCATGAGTCATTCGATCCCTATATTTTCAAGGAACGAAGCCGAGCCACGTGAATCCCTTCTTTTCGCGCGCCTTCCGCGATAGCTGCTCGCGTACGAGTTTGCTCGAAGTGAATGGAAAGAACCCACTCTTCTGCATCCTCTCTATCTCTCTCTCTCTCTCTCTCTCTCTCTCTCTCTCTCTCTCTCTCTCTCTCTTTCTCTCTGTCGATAGCGACTCTCGCACGCGTTCTCTGTTCCACGTTTGAACGTATAACATAATTATCGGCGAACCCGTTCAAAAATAAAATAACGATAGATCTTGAATTTCTGTCTATCTCTTTTTCATTTCCTTTTCTTTTGTAATTTTTTTTTTCCAGAATCATCGCAATCTCTTAACACCGTTAGCGATTGATGTGACGGTAATCCGTTACCCTGTTTGCGTTTAATTATTATTACGAAGTTAAATGAATTAGGGAAATAATAATAACGATTGCATTGTGATCATTCTTAAACGATAATAATAGTTATTTTGTTAATTTTGTTAATTTCGCATCACATTTGTTTACCACTTTAACTGTTACATCGTTATAATTCTTCTCTTTCGGTTTGATAATAATAAGAGATACGGTGTTTGTTTCGAAGTAGCAAGACGGGGTTTAATACAAATTTTGGTTAGAATATATTTTATTAAATTAATTTAATGTTAACATTATAAGATTTAACATTGTATTATTACTGTCTTATTGTTTCATAGTTTTATTAATATATTATTACTATTATTATTATTATTATTATTATTATTATTATTATTATTATTATTATTATTATTATTATTATTACTGTTGTTGTTGTTGTTGTTATTGTTATTATTATTATTATCATTAATGGTAGAACTACCAAAACACAAATTGATTTTAAAGTCTATACCACTTTTATTACAGTTGTCAAATCATAATTATCAGAGAAATCTTGACAACAGAAACTTTTTTTTTATTTACTTACTATATTAAATTTAAATAAACCACACAAATCGTTATAACGAATGAAATGTTTGTAAGAAAATATTTTTTATATCCTAGAAATCCGTTTCTTTTGTTTTTTTATTTATTAATTATTTAATTATTTAATCTGTAGTATGAGACATCGTGCGCGATAATATGCATTTATTATATTTATTATATTCGAGCGATAATCATGCGTTCATGTCAATATATCAGGAAGGTTGAATTCCGAAGAAAATTATTAATTATTGTAAAGATAATATGTAAAATTATATATAGCAAAGAACGTCATCGATCGAATATTGATTCAATTTAATCGAGTATTATTTTCTTATAATTCATCTGTTTTTTTTTTATAAATCCGAAGTTTATACAAACTATAATATATAATAGTATACAAGGTGTTCTGTTCAAAACCGAACACCTGATATTTCGATTATATCGTATTCTTCAATTAAGAGAAATACGATGTCATAGAAATTCATTTTAATTAATAACATTTTAACTTAATTTAACAATTAAATTAATTAATCATTTTCGTAATATATGCAGGTTATTTATTTATTTATTTTTGTTAGAACGATATATTATAGCTACCATGATATAATAGCTAATCGTAAAATTCAGTAAATGTCATTTGATTGATCCTTAAAATGACCCTGAACGAAAGAAATAATTTTTTTAGTAGAAAAAGTATACAATACTTGAATTTATGCAATTCAGTACAATCTTCTTTTTAAATTATGATTGTCATAAAGTGTTTCATAAATCATAGTGAACGTTTAAAATGATATTATCCCGTAACAACGCATTTTCTAAAACGTTAGACTGAACTAAGAGTCTGCAATACTAGTTTTGCAGTATCATTCTGATTGCATCACTAAACATAATACCACGTTCTTTTATGTTTTATGTCTTGTAAGATAATGACCATTGTATGTGGTAAATGTCGCTTGTTACTTTATCCCCTAATTAAATTAGCTGATATTTACTTTCATATATTTATTATTTCATTTATTAAGATTTATGGAACAACTAATGATTACCAGTGATTTAAGAAAATACGTCGATTAAACTGAAACGTATAAGTTTGTCCCTGTTCAAATGTATCCCCTATTATAAAAATAAAGAAAAAAAAAACGAAACAAATTGGATGACCTTGTAATGAAAAAAAAAAAGATATTGTATCCATCTATTTACATATATAAATAATGCGATTACGTTTTGTATCATTTCTATACCAGTCAATCCAATAAAAAAATTTATATGTTCATTTTTAAATGACACATTATATATGTGTACACACACACACACACACACACACACACACACACACACACACACGTATGTCTATATGTATACACACAATATGATATTTTGTAATCTTGTATCAAAGTAATAATTTCTTTATAACATAATAATATTATTAAATAATATATATATATATATATATATATATATATATATATATATATATATATGTTATAAAATCTATTTCGTATAAAATAACTTATACTTCATATTAAATGAAAACATATATGTATAGGTCGCTTTAGATACATTATATTTTCTCTACATACATTGTATTTTTAATTCTATTTCATAATATTCAATCCAACGATATCGTTCAATCCACGTACGAACTAACATATCCATTTCGTACTAACTCAATCGTATCTCATATCGAAAATAAAAGATATAGGATCTCGCCGTAACTATAATTCAAAATAAAATCCCGTTGTCTCGGATAAAATAATGAAAGGATTAAATCTCGTTCGAGGAAGTCCAGAAAAGTGATGATAATCGTAACTAAGGCTGGTTAATAGTAAATGCGTTAAGACGGTGTACGCATTCTCGTAGGAACGCACGCGTTGTTTCACCATAGCCTCAACTCAGTGTTCTTATGCCCTGCCTATTTTCCTATATCACCGTCCTTTATTTTCTTCCATCTCTCTCTCTCTCTCTCTCTCTCTCTCTCTCTCTCTCTCTCTCTCTCTCTCCTATCCAATGGTAGGAGAACTTATACGTGCGTACATAAGCAAACCTGTTGTTACCGCTCCTCCTCACCGGCATTATCTCGCTCGCGCATCGGCGCCGATTTTTATAGGCGAAGTGATTCACGAGGCAAGTTCATCAAGTCTCCTCCCTTTTACCTTCCGTAACCCGTATCGCGCGCTCTTTCACGGACATTAGAAGGGACGAGTTCCTTCTTCCTATCTTCGCTTCCTACACTTGACCACTTTCTTCTCTCTCTCTCTCTCTCGCTCACTCTCTCACTCTCTCTCTCTCTCTCTCTCTCTCTCTCTCTATTTCTTTCTTATACACTCTTTCTCTCTCTCTCTCTCTCTCTCTCTCTCTCTCTCTCTCTATTTCGTTCTTACACACTCTTTCTCATTCTCTGTCTCTTTCTCATTCTCATTCTCTCTCTCTCTCTCTCTCTCTCTCTTTTTCTCATTCTCTTACTATTTCTCTATCTCTCTCATTCTCATTTTCTTTCTCTTTATCGATGCACCTAACGAGGTCTTCCAGAAGAGAACTAATGCTAATCGAACATTCTTAATGGTCGAACGATTATTTCTTTCTAAATTATACATTCCCTGATGATTATACTAATCTCGCAATCTAGTAGTGGCATTCCTTTAGAATTTTTATTTAATATTTTAATTTAAGAAAGAACGAGAAATTGTCACGTTTGATGTATCGAACGTTACGTTGTTCATTTAACGTTGATTTCGTTTAACATTTATGGAACGGTGATACGGGGATGACGATTCATAGGGATACTTTTCATTTTTGTCGTTGCACGTGATTCCCTTCGTTCAAGATCATTTCGAAGTCAATAAAATGACATTTCCCTTGCATGATTTTTTTTTCATAAGTTATCATAATACAATAGAAAAAAGCATATTGTAGTTTGTTTAAAGAACAACAAAGTACTATTGACCTCGGTATCTTGAAGAAAAATCTTGTTTCGTCATTAAAATTGATATACGTTTTTGTATTTTCCAAAATAATAAAGATATCGAGAGATATGTCGGAAAATAAATGGGACACCTTGTATATTTACTATTATACGCTGTTGATATTCGACGATAAAATAAAAAAAAATTGTTAATCAAACTCTATCCAAGCAATCGGAGAATATTTAGCACTAGTTTCTCCTACGCTATACTAACATACGTCGATTGTCTCGATATTTCGAAAGAATGACTTTCGAATAAAAAATATTTTAATGATTTTATTTCCTCATTAAATAAAAAAATATAATATATATCATCGAAAACGACGAAGATATTAAGAAATAAATGGGATATTTATTAAACACCATTTATATTCGCCAAAGAAAGAAGAAAAAATAAAATAAAATTTAATCTCCGGTGCAAATTCTACGTTCAGCACACATTTAGCACGATATTCTCCAATACTATTAAAAAAGAAAAAAAAAACATTTATTGCCACAATGTCTTAGAAAAATGACATAGAATAAAAAATCAATATACTAGCACCCTTAAAAAGATGTAAAATTTATGTATATATATATATATTAGGAAGACATTAGAAAAAAATGGAATGTTCGCTATTAAATGTCGTTTAAATATTCATCAATAGAAACAAAAAATGAAAAGGAAATTAAACGAACAGAAAATTAATCAGACACTATTTAAGCGACCGGAACACTTTCTCCCTCCCACCCTCCATCCCCCATGTTCCACCTCCTACATCGAAGAACTTACGATCCCCATAAAGAATTCCTCAGCTAACGTCGTAAAGTTACATTTGATAATTTTCTCAGACAGAGAGATAGAGAGAGAGAGATAAAGATAGATAGAAAAAGAGAGAGAGACAGAGACAGAAAGAAAGACCCGTTAGTCGAGCGAACGACCACCATGGAAAGCCATACGCGGCTCGAATTTGCATTTATCGTTGCAAGCATAGCTCGCGTGTGCGATAAACGTGAAGATGGATGGCTCGCTTCAAAATGCGTTTACCGCTTCTGTTCGCCGTTTGTATTCACAAACAGGTGTCGTTGCTCCCACCTAGGCTCGTCCTTCGAGTCCTTCGTCGTTTTAACGGCGCGCCTACTTACTCTCATAGTATACCAACCAATATGGTGGACGCATACTTATGTACGTCGTACGACGAACGTATACGATTATCTGATTCCACGCTATGTACACACACGCACACATATATATATACACACACATTGGGTTCTCTTCCCTTAAGTCTCATAACATACCTATAGTGTTTGAAACACGAGAAAGGGGAATAGCCTGGTCGCCTAATAATTTCCAAATCGTCTTAATTCTTCTAAAAACTTAGCCTCAAAAATTTGTCTTTCTTATTTCAACGGTATAGCATCTAATTCTTGTACGAGTTATTTGTATATAAACGTTTGAATGAGTCGCATCGACTGTTGTTACATATCGTAACAACTCGATAATATTTTTTTTTGTTTAATTATCACTGTCCAAGGTATCCGTAATGTTAACTATCCGTCTATTTCGATGACTTTGAATGATTATTTTTAAAAGTATTGTACTTGATCGAGCGAGGAAGAATACGTGATTACGTTCGTAGAAATTTGACCCTACGTTTAATGGGTAAACCTCGATGGGTGTTTAGAATTCTTTATAATTTTGTGAATTATCTATTCCAGATCGATATAATCGATGGTTTATGTGGATAAGAACGTGTACGTTTGTAATACACGTGAAAAATAAAATTGAAATGCGATATTATTGGGGACAATTTTCAAAGAAAGTTTCTTTGAAAAGATTCAACGTACGAGGCTATTCGTGAATTATTAATGAAATTTCAGGGAAGAGGATCCGTGCAGGATGACACTGAAAATGTAGGAACTTTGAAATCACATTGTCGATGCAATTTGGAAAATAAAATTTCGAATTGTGAAAAGTGGTTTCCGGGGAAACAATTTTATTCTATTTTGATCTTTGTACTCGAAAGAGACATTTATGGTTGCCACGGAGAGATGAATATATAAATGCCATTAACTTTTTATGTAGAACTTGCATTGAAATAAAAATAATTAAATATGTCCAACAAATTCGTTCTTCTTAATTCCCATTATTTTTCAAAATAGATTTTGATTTTTGAGATACCGTGCATATTAATTGCATTGAACATGGCACTAAATGTCTGAAATATGTTCTCTTTTCTTTCTTTCATTTTATTTGTTATTAGATTTTGTACTTTACAGATTTTTAATATGTTTATTATTTTAGTTTATTTTTTAATATAAGGCATTATGTATTACTTTATTATGTTATTAATCATTTTTTTTTTTCTTTTAAAAAGTTTCATTTACATTTTATCCTTCCTTTAGAAAATTTTTTTTAAGAATAAAAAAAAATGATTACGTAATTGCACGCTGCAATGTTATATATGCGCATGTTTATCAAATTAGAATATCCAATATCAATCATTATTATCATTATTATTATTATTATTATTACTATTATTATTATTATTATTATTATTATTATTATTATTATTATTATTATTATTATTTTGTTTAATTATCGACATTTGCCCATACTATTCGCAGCATTTACTTTTCGCAAGCGCAACGTTTATTTTTATTTTGACAAACAACTATTTCATATTAATCGTTATTTTCCATCGGCAAGTTAAAATACAACAAATTTCTATGAATTAGTCCGAAAGAATATTTTATAATATTCTCCTAGCGTTATTAAATTAAATATCTTATTCGTTTGATTAAAAAATGTATAAATATTGAATAGAAAAAAAAAAATAATGTATAAAATGTCGCAAGCGTTACGATTTCAGCAAACTCTGCCCTACTTTCCTGCATAACGACACGGCGGCTATGTAGAGAAAGGAAGAAAGAAGGAGGGAGGGAGGGAGAGAGAGAGAGAGAGAGAGAGAGAGAGAGAGAGAGACGGACAGACAGAGAAAGAGGAGGAAAAATGAGAAAGAGAGAAAGGGAAAGGTAGAAAGGGAGAGAGAGAGAGACATAGAGAGAGAGGGAGAGAGAGACATAGAGAGAGAGAGAGAGAGGAAGAGAGACATAGAGAGAGAGGGAGAGAGAGACATAGAGAAAGAGTAAAAGAGAAAGACAAAGAAACATATAAAAAGAGAGAAAGAGATAGAAGTTCATAGAGAAAGAGAGAAGTAAAGAAAACAAGAAAGAGAGAGAGAAAAAGAGAGAGAGAAAAAGAGAGAGAGAGAGAGAGAGAGAGAGATATTCAACATCGTTATCATTCCATTTAAATCTAATACAAATGAAATTCCGAGGCACCATTCGTGGTACAAATGGACGCCACTGTCGAGACATCCGCGGCTTCCTGCTTCGCCCCTCGCTCGCGTTCCGATCAACTCAGACGATCAGCTGTTATCCGGCCCACCCACACACTCGCTTTCGACGCACACCAGGATTTGGCTTCCACCGCGATACGACCTCAGTTTATCCAGCATGAAAAATAGAGAGAGAGAGAGAGAGAGAGAGAGAGAGAGAGAGAGAGAGAGAGAGACAGACACAGAGACAGAGATAACAAAAGTGAATTCTCTTCGCGACGATTGTTTGACATCCGACATAGTTCTATCGTTGTCCTTTCGGACGTACCGATTTGTACATTTGAAATGTTATCATTATGAAACAATCATGAACGAGTAAGTAGGTTTAGTGAATTTTTGTTCATTTAACCTTTCCGTACATTGTTCACTAACTTTAAATTTCACAGACTTATCGTGTATTTCGTCGGTATTTACATTTCATTTTATCCAAACGAATGTAATTGTCGCTCGGTGATGGGAAATTTTTCATGGCTTTTCTTCCTTTCTTTTCTTTTTTTTTTCTTTTGTTTGGTTTTTGTTTTCTTTCTTTTTAAGTACAAGTTATACTCTCTTACTGTGATGCGAAGTAATTATAATTATATCGGTACAATGGCATACATGGTATACGTTCTTCATGTTTTTCTCTTCATTTTATACGAGTATTTTTTAAAAACTTTAAGAATTTTAATTAAATCATAGAGTGCTTAATGCCGAATTGGTTTTACACAAATCCATGTATTCATATGTACTTATTTACTATGATACATTATATGTATATATATATATATATATATATATATGATCATAGTAATAGCAAATAGGTTACTACTACTATCACTCGTACTTCGTATTTTTATTATAACTTTTTTTTAATAATGCTCTATGTAACATCTTTTATACCAAATTTTTTTCTTATTTAGCCCTGTATAACGTACTGACAAAGTTTAAACATTAAAACCTGGGACATCCTGTATATGTAATATAATACTAGCAAGACATTTTGTCTTCTGAATGTGTTACATCGTAATTCAAAAATTTTTATTTAAAATTAAAACCCAATTTAAGTTTTATTCATAAGTGAAATCAAACGAAGCCAAAACCACTACAAAGTAATAGAATAATATATATATATATATATATATAAATTCATGTAAATATTAAATTCATGTAGACGTATTAGAAACATCTTTTTACCGTCGGGCAATTAATAAGAAATTTTATTACCATTTCGGTTAGCGTTTATAGCTTCCCAAGAAAAAAGAAAAAGAAAAAAAACAGCAAGAAGAAGAAAAGGGACCAATACGGGTTTTACATGACTAATCTTGTGATCTTATCTCTCTATACTTTTTTCCCCCCTCCTTATGAAAATTCTCCAATAAAATACTAAACCGGGAACGTATCTCTTATCCCGTTCCTCTTATATAAAGCCAATTAAATCGTATAAAGAAAACTTAATCTTCATTTTTATCGTTTTCTTAATAATATTTCACATATCGATGGATATTTAATACATCGATCGAATGATTATGTACGAAGGGTCTTAAACTCGGCTAATTTATTATCGTCCTTCTTGACGGGGGGAAAAAAATCCCCGAGATAATACTTTGTCTATTCGTACTGTTCATATTTTTTTCTTCTTCTGCCGTATCTACGAAAAAAATATTTTTTTTTATTTATATATTCGTTCTTTTTTCTTTTCTTAAATAAATGCTTCTTCCATCAGACATAATTAGAATTTACGTTGATAAGATTACAGATCCGAAATAATCGAAGAAAGAAAATAAATATGGATTATTATTCTAAGAAAGATGATATATAAACGGAGTAATACGAACTTAAGCAAGATGAAAAATTTTTAAATACTTTCGTCAGACAAATTCAAGAATAATGACAATCAAAAAAGAATTCTTTTTTAATCGAAAATAAATACGTGTCATAGTAATCTAAAAAAAATGTTATAAAAGCTGCGCTATCGGCACTTAAACGAACTAATGAACACCCAAATAAATTGATGTTCCATCAGGCGAGAGAATAAAAAAGAAAAAAACTAAAAAAGAATAAAAACATAAATACTAATCATAATCTTCTGAGAAAAAATGAATCCCGTTATCGGCACTCAAACAAACTGATAAATCCTTAAACGTTTCCATCGGGCAAAACGGATTAATTAATGTTGAAGAAAGGATCAATGTTAATGATATGAAAATACGTAATAAAATCGAACGAAAACGAAAAAGAATCATTGTGATGTGAAAAGATACGGCGTACCTTGGAATAGAAATAGGCTGATGAATTTATAAATCTTCTCGTCATAAAAAAAAAGTGCAAGATTGATCTTAATCAAATAAATATGTTAAATATATGAATAATTAAAATCGTTCGAAAGAGGTTTGGACGAATCGCGTCGTCGATACTCGCAATTATAGACAAACCTGATAAATCCTTAAAATACGTTCATCAAACAAAAATGAGAATAAAACGTTGACATAAGAAATATAAAAAGAAATTTCGAGAGGTACGATTTAAAAAAATAAAATACGGAATCGTGATCCTTCGAAAGGAATTACTAAGACCGCGTAACCACGTTACGTTTATATGAAAGGAGGCCGATGAATCTTACGTAAAAGAAACAAAACAAAATAAAAAAAAAACGTAAAAATAAAAGTAAAAAAGAAACTCGAAATAACCTTTCGCAACGAAACCCACTGTCAAACCTCTACTCTCTCGTCAACGGAAGAACAAAAATAAAAGTGATCTAACCCTTATAGAAACGGGAATAAAAAGGAATCAAAGACGCACCCGAACGTAACCCGCATACTTAAATCGTCCCACATATTCTCTACTCCACGCCACTCTCTTCTTCTCGCCACTGTCGGCGATCCCGATCGCAATTCTTTGGATTTACGAACGACCAACCTACCATTCGACCACGATAACACTTACAGCGACACAGGAATAACGTTCGGAAGACATCGGACCCACCCGAGTAAGTCGCGTGATTTGATCGCACCCTCGAGACCATAAAAAAAAAAACGAGAGCAAGAAATATGCGGAAAGGAATTGATAGAAAAAAAAAAAATTAAAAAAGAGAGAGAGAGAAGAAAGCGAAGCCCTCCAGTGGCGATATGAACGTGTAAAAAGAAGAAGAAGAAGAAAAAGAAGTTGGTTTGTCTATGGGCTTTGAATAGGCTTGTGGTAATATATTTTTTTTAATACTGGTGTATTAGACAGAATGAGAGAGAGAGAGAAGGAGCCGATAGTGGCATATTTTCTTGGTAACTTATTTTCGTATAATTCGTTTTAAATTCCACAATTAATTCATCTCCAATTTGTTGTTCTTCTATGCAGTAGTTGGTTTTTATCGAGTTGGACGATAACATTAATATTTGTAATAGTTTATATCAAAAAATAGAACAATGAAATTAAATGAGTAATAGTGATATAACAAGGACAGCATATTATTGAATTGGATAATAAGTAATATCAGTATGTTCGATAAAAATGTATACTAAATACGATATTTTTTAATTGGATATAAACGAGTATAGTGATAGGGAGTAAAATAGAAGGAAAAGATATATGTTGGGTGATAATTTATTTAACAAAAATAATTAAGATGATAATGATAATAATAATAAAAATTATTATTATTATTATTATTATTATTATTATTATTATTATTATTATTATTATTATTATTATTATTATTATTATTATTATTATAAAAATAATATATATATATATCGATATTGAATTAATTCATAAATAAATGTCGGTTTTATTGTTAATAAAAAATAAAAATAAACATAAAAATTTCTTATTATAAAATATCCAACATACCAATCAATCCAATCAATAATAATAATAACAACAACAATGACAATAATATGATAATGATGTTTATATTGGTTTTATCGTTAATTTAAATCGGTTTTATTATTAATAAAATATTGATATCAAAAATTCTTATAAAAATATTGCATATACGCGTCAATCCAATTGTACAATAATAACAATAATAATATTATATTGATGATTATGACAAATGTCAAAAAGGAAACTGCCATTATTATTAATTATAACAACAACAACAACAATAATAATAATAATAATAACAATAATAATAATAATAATAATAAAAATAATAATAAAAATAATAATAATAATAATAATGATAATGATGATATTATGATAATAATGATTATAACGATATGTGTGCGTGTGGGTGCGTGCGTGCATGTGTGTGCGTGTGTGTGTAGAATGTATAAGCGTAGGTGTAACGAAATGTAACAGAGGGTGGATTTCACTGATTGGGCGTTCTTCAAGATCGACAATCTCTCTCTTCTCTCTCTCTCTCTCTCTCTCTCTCTCTCTCTCTCTCTCTCTCTCTTTCCGATGAGGAGGGAATCAATATTGTTGGATTGCCTCGATAACGCCTCGCGTAAATATAATAAAGCCCTCGACGGTGTTCTCTAACCTGGTCCTACCCACCTCCAACGGAGTGCTCCTCCTCTCGTTTCACCTCCCGTAAGCACTCGTACGCGAGCCAAGCGAAACCTACGACGAAAGATAATGGTCGAAGCCCCTAGGCAGCCGGTGGTGGTGGGCTGGATGGAAGAAGAGCTTCGCTTACCTTTTCCCTTTTTTTTTCTTTCTAGCCCCATCTCTCCCTCTCTCTCTCTCTCTCTCTCTCTCTCTCTTTCTCTCCCTTCCTCTCTCTCTCTCTCTCTTTCTCTCTCTCTCTCTCTCTCTCTCTCTCCCTTACACTCGCTCTCTGTCACACTCTCACTCGTTCACGCTGGCATACACACGTCGCGCTGCCTGTTTCTCTCCCCCTCCCTTCGGTCTAACTCTCCCTCACCACAAGGCAAGCGCGCAAGGCAGACCTGCCGAGCGGCAGAAGAACCGATTCAGTGAGTTTCAGCTCGAGCCGGCGAGCGTTTGGCTCCTTCGATGATTTTTATTTGTTCGTATTACTATCTCCTCGTCTACGTTGCCACCGTCGCCGTCGTCATTATCATTGTAATTATTCTAATCGTCGTAATCGCAATACTCGTCATCTTCTTCCATTTGTTATATTCCTTATATATTCTTTTTCTTTTCCTTTTATCTCTTGCTCTTCCTCTTCTTCTTCCTCCTTTTCGTCCTCTACTTCCTCCATTCACTCCTCATCTTCTCCCCTTTTTTACATCGTCCATTCGTTTGTTCGAATTCGCAAGCCCGAAAGAGAACGTACGCGAGAGTCCGCGTGTGCGATCAAATTTATTTCTAACCGAGTTGTGTATATACAATTGTTATTTCGTTGTTTGTTTTTCTTTTTTTTCTTCAATTTTGTTCACTTCCCGAACGATCGGAAAACTTTTCCAACGAAGGTATACGACGACATAATCAATCAAAGTTCGTTGGTTGCGATATCGAATGTTCTTACGTAACGAGATTCAACTTGGCGAGGATTCACGATTGGATTCAGTGATTAATGGAAGAAGTTGAATAAACGATAAGGGATACGAAACGTATTATAAGCATTAACCACGGAGACTTCAACGGGCGGTAACAGAATGTCGCGATGCACGAAACGTCATCCTGGCCGTCGATGTTCCTCGAGCACGTCGAGCTGACAACGTTCAGCGTCACGATCTCGACGCGAGATCGAGAGAGCCTCTGCTGAATGCGCGGAATGGGAAATAAGAAGGAAGGGGATTTGGACATTTAGGACGAATCAATAGATCCCCGATAACATCGGATACAAAGGAAACGAAGGAGGGAAAACAAATTTAATGCCACGTCATCGTGGTGGAAAAATATCTGGATATGATCGTTTGATTTTACTTATCGTACTTTCTTGGCTTTCGTTCGATTTTGTTTCCTCGTTTCTCTTACGTATTTTTTTTTTTTTTTTTATGTACGTTGACATGTAGTGATATCATTAGGTTCTACGAACGATCGACCCCCTCCCTCTTTCCCCATAACGAATCGGATCAACCTTTTACTTTGTGCGTTTATTTATTTACATTTCTTCTTCTTTATTTTTTCCCCAAATTATTTTCATCTTTACTTCAACGAACACGATCACGTGTCAACATCCTAAGATCGTTCGTTCAGTTATGTGAGTGTTAATGTTCCGTGATTAACTGACATAATCGAAGGTGGAAGGACGAATCTCTTCTGATGACCGTTTGTGTATACGATTATATTATATATATATATATATATATATATTTTTTTTTTTTTACGTTATTTAATACAACCTACGTGGGAAATTGTTTCGAACGTCAATAGTAAAACGCAGCATGGAGGATATGAGCGTGAGTATTATAATAATGATTGCATAATAATACTTTTTTTTCTTAAAGCTAATAAATATCGTGTGTGCGTCCGAGCGTGCGTACTTGTGTGTGTGTGTGTGTGTGCACGCGCGCGATAATCGAACAACGAACTTTTCAACCGTATTACATCATTAAAATGAAATGAATGAATAAATGGAATGATATATCGCCCATATGAAAATTCTATCATATATTGGAACTCCCTTATGTATGTCCGCTTATCGTCGTACGCGATCGAGAATAGCATATTTATTTCGATCTATCCGAGGCAATCTCTCGAATAGATCAACAAGGATAATACCAACGACGACTAAGGGAAGGAGAAGGTAAGGTGATTGCCTTTTAAATAGCATCCTCCCGTCTTGGGCGGTCGAGATAACCGCACGGAAATTATCATTCGGATTAAACCGAGTTAATGAAATTTTTATATCGATCGATAAAGAATTTCTTCTTACTAAGAAGAGTATCGGGGCTGGGAGATTGGGGAGAGCGGTGGAAGGTGGTGGTAGTGATGGTCGGGCGAGGATAATACAAATATCGTATCGAGATGTGACACGTGGTTATGTCAGAAGATAAACCTCGTATTTCTCCTGTTCGATGTGTTTTGCTTTCGTTCGGTTTGATTTGGGTTGGTTATTTGGGTACTTACAGATGGATCGACGTCCTGACATCGTGACATATGACGTATTAAGGCAGACGACGACGACGAAGACGACGACGACAGACAAATTTCTGGCTGGTTTTAACGCAAAAAACGCGGGAGACGAAACTGTCCGAATTGGTCGGATCCGGTTGCTGCTCGCTCGTTAAAAAGCATCTTGGTCGATTAGTCTTGAGAGGTGCGGTAGCGTGTACGCATACACATACACACGCGCTCGCGCGAGTACATACCTACGTAAATACATTGAGACAGTAGATACGTAAATGTGTGTCTGTGTGTGTTGTGTATGTATATATATTTATGTATGTCCAAGTTCCGTCGAAGAAGAAGAGCAAAAGGATATCTTTGTGGTGCGCCGTGCTTATTAGTTCGCATTGGTCAGCTCTCGCGCCTTGTTCGCTCGGGACAATGAGGCGGGGATTGCATATTGTTGTTTATATTTACGTGCCACCGCATAAATCTTCGTTTAACTCGCATTCAAATCGGCACGCACGTGAGCCACGTGAGTCCCCTTAAGTGAACTAAGAACGATGATGATTCTAACGGCTGCACGAGTTATCATTTAGATTCAGGGAATGCTTTGATCGATTTAATAGAAGCTAATTTAAATATCTTTCTCTCTGTAGTAACATAATAATAATAATAATAATAATAATAATAATAATAATAATAATAATAATAATAATAATAATAATAATAATTATAGTAATAATAATAATAATAATAATAATTATTATTATTATTATTATATAATAATAGTAATAATAATAAGTATGCGATGTAAGAATCATCATGAATAATATCAGTCAGAAATCTGCATTAAAGTGACAATTAACGGATGATAGTTATTGTGTCAGTATTTTGAATAAATGGTGAATTTTTTTATGATAAAGTATCTCTAAGTAATATGATAATATGAGTGACGCAACACTGACACTTAATTATACCGATCAAAATATTTATATGTGTGTAAGTGCGTTTGTGTCTTTATGTATACATATATGTATATGAGTATATTGACCATTTATCATACAAAATATTTTTCCATTAATTTAAATAAAAATATCGATCATTTATCAAGCAAAATATATTTCCATTAATTCAATAAAAATAACGACCAAGTAAATATCAACCATTTATTACAAAAAAGATTATTCCATTAATTAATAATAATATCGATCATTTATTATAGAAAATATTTTTCCATTATTGTATAGTAATTGTATAATAATATCGACCGTTTATTATACAAAGTATTTTTTCATTAATTAATAAAAATCTCGACCAAATAAATATTGACCATATAGATAGATAACAATTAAAAGCGGCGGCACAGTTTAATACGAATAAATACGATGATATTTTTCTTCTAATTCTAAATTAATTTTCTAATCCATGTTATACGATTTTTTTTCTTTTCCTATTCTCCTTCTGTCCTTTCTTTGCACGAGAAACACATAAATCCATGAGAGTTTCAGAACTTTGACCCTGAAAGATGAGATGTGGCAAACAAGAAGAGGAGGGAGGGGGTGAGAGATGAGGAATAGAGGAAGGAGAGGGGAGGGGTTCTAGTTAGCGCAATAGTGCGCCCTGTTAGAGGATCGAGTTCAACCACTTGGCGTGCCATTTGGTCATTAACGACGAAGGACTTAGTCTTCCAAGCAATTTGTAAGTTAAACGATAACTTGTGCGTGCTTAGCGCGCGCGCGCGCGCGCGTCTGTGTGTGCGTGTGCGTGTGCACGCGCGCGCACTATAACTTTTGCCTCTCAGAAGAAAACAATATTTTCGGTCGCGTGCGAACACCATATACGTAAGAAGTACTTACTTACTTACCGAGTTCGATTTAAAATCCTTTCGCACGAGTGAAACTTATCTCTGTAATTAATAAGCGGAAAAATTAATGTACTAAGAGTTATTCAACAACGTTTGATATAATTCGTTCGGTTATTACTCGGGTGTCCATCACTTAAACGATTAACGTAAACGTTTTTGTTTTTCCAAACGAAATCGATCGGTCAATTCTATATTAAGAACAATCGTTACAAATATGAAGGACGTATAAAGAAACGAATGATTTTAGTTCATCGGAACGGATAGATTAATCGCGTTTGATATAATTCAATCAAAAAATCACCTGCACTCCTGAACGATAAACGTAAACGTTTTTATTTTTCCAAACGAAATCGATCCCGCAATTCGTTATTAAGAACAATCGTTACGAATATAAAGAGTGTCTAAAGAAACGAATGATTGTAGTTAATAATCGGGTATCACTTTGCATCCCCTTAAACGTTTTTCTTTCCTAAACGAAATTGATACGGCAACTCGTTATTTAAGGATACAATCGTTAAAAACATAAAGGACGTATAAAGAATCGAATGATTTTAGTTAATCGGAACGACGGGTACCATCGTTGTACCATCGTGAAATGGTGATTCGACGAAAACACTGAACGATCGTACGATGTTGATCGTTCATTATGCAGGATGAAAACGCGTATCGGCCGCTCTTCTCGTGCTTACTTAGTTAGTTACTCGCGACGTCGGCATTCCGCGCCTCGAGGATGACGAAGGGCGACTCGTCGTCGATCGGCGGAAATTGCGATCGCTTAACGATCCTCGCCGGTTCGTCTTCGAAAAGGGGCTCGAAATTTCTTTTCCCTTTTTTTTCGTTTCTTCTTTTATTTATTTTTTTTTTTTTCTTAAATTTCTACCCGCCTTTAAAACTCCACCCCGTCTTCTTTCTCTTTCTATCTATCTTTTCTTTTCTTTTTTTCTTGTTTCGTTTTTTTTTCTCTCTTACTCTCCTTTCATTTTGGGATGCATTTCGGGAAGGCCACAGGTGTATTCTCCTTCCCCGATCCCCCCTCCCCACCCTCAACCATCATCCTCGTCACCCCCCTGACCCCTCCCTCCCAACTGACCACTACCCCTCAGCTCCAACACACGTTGTTGAATTCGTAGCCCACGGCTTTTCGATCAGTTTCTTAACGCGGCATGAAATTGCAGGCGCAAGGACCCAGCCGAATGTCCCGAAATTACAGTCACCGTGTTCGAGTTCCAACGGCCAATGATTGTCATTGCCAGATACCGCGAACCATATGTTACGTTAACACATCGCGAAACCCAGACGTTTTATTACTTAGATGGTATGCAAATAAATTTTTAAATTATTCGAGATTTCGATAGCGCGATTCGATAGTTATCTTCGTGTTAAATGTTCTCTTCGAAGAAACGTTTGTGAATGATATATCTTTGTTAGACACATATTAACGTCACACACACACACACACACACATACACACACAGATAGATAGAGAGAGAGAGAGAGAGAGAGAGAGAGAGAGAGAGAGAGAGAGAGAGAGAGAGAGAGAGAGAGAGAGAGACAGACAGACAGACAAATAAACAGACAGATACAAGCACACACACACACATACAGGGTGTTTCAGCTAAAGGAGGGTGCCTATAATATACATAACATTATACTATTATATATATATATATATATATATATATATATATATATATATATATATACACATTTCATAACATACCTCTTTTTAAACCATTCAAAGTATGCCATAAAAGTTAAAAGTTTAAGCCATAAAAAACAAAGAAAATATTTAGGCGGCCTCGTTTACCTGAAACACCCCGTATATTATTATCAATGTTGGATATATCTAAGTCGTCAAAATGACGACGAATTTCGAATTTGATATTTTCCGATTATTATTAGAAAAATGTGTTTAGTTTACGAATGTAACGTAACGACGTGTTAGTCTACGAATTCATAGACTATTGTCGATGGTAAGCAATTTTCTAATTTACTTGTGGTTTATTAATAATTCGAAATCGTTGTCACGTTAAATATTTTATATTTGAGAAAATATTTGCGAATTAAACGTAAGTATATATATTTTATCGAAACGATCGTCGAAGATGATAAATTTCGAGTTTCTTGTTTTATGATGAATGAAACAATAATTATTTTGGCAAAAGAGTCAGTTGAAACTTGCCTTTGTTTATTTATTATTATGAAATTAAATTAAGTAAAATGTATGATAAACAAACAGTTTTTTTATTTTATTTATTTATTTATTTTTACGAATATCTATCAAATTGATGAATGCAATAAAGAAATGTCGAAAGTATTGGCGTTAATTATTAATTATAATACTCAATGGAATATTTTATTGGACGAAACGATTATCTCATTATTTGCCATTTATTTATAAATTTTGATCAGATTCAATATTTAAACGGATTCGATGATTAAATCACGAAAGAAATAAACACAGAAATTTGTCATCGAGTTATCGTTATTCTTGATTAAAACATAAAAAAATTCGTGATATCTCGTTATCGTTCTGTCATCAGGTATAACAAATTTGGCATTGAAATGATAACAACGACAAAAAAAAAACGAAAAAAAAGAGAAAAGAAAAAGTTAAAACTATAAATAAAAGTAAAATTAAATTAAAAATAAAGGAGAAAATTAAAAATGAGAACGACTGCAATTATCCCTCATTCGACAATTCTCAATACAATATATCGAAGGGAACAATTTTGCAGATATCTCCTATGAAATCGTTCCAATAAAATGTATCTACGAGATAAATAAATAAAAAAACGAAACAAGAAAGAAAGGAAGAAAGAAAGAAAGAAAGAAAGAAAAAAGTAACATCGAAAGAATACGAGATAGTCGATCGGCACAAATCGGAGCAGAAATAGATCACGATTTCGTTCTTCTTTCGTCCTCGTAGAAATCGGTAGTACTATATAAAGTTCGACCTCGTAGAGAGGCGGAGATCGAGCATTTTCATAAATTAGTTCGCGCGTGTAAGAAACGAAAATGAGCGACGATGACTACCTCGGCCATCGTTTCGAAGTAATTTTCGCTGGGCAAACGACCAACCGACCGACCGACCGACCGACGAACCGACTGACCAACCAACTAACCAACTAACCAGCCAACCGACAGACCGAAAGACCTACTACTACCTGTTCGAATAAGTTTCGATTCCGAGCTCGAAGCTATACACTACACGAGCAACACCATACGTAGTATTTTACCTAGCCAACGTTCTTATAGTAGTAGCACCGCACGGGATATGCGGTATCCTGAAATTATAGGTATCGATTCAACCAGAGAGGTAGAGAGAGAGAGAGAGAGAGAGAGAGAGAGAGAGAGAGAGAGAGAGAGAAAGAGAGAGAGAGAGAGAAAGAGTAAGACGTCTTCCATTTGTAGAGACGCCTTTTCCAACGATGCAACCTGTTGTTAGGTTCAAGGGTGTTACCTCTTTAACTCTCCTTTGGGAGAAAAAGTTTTTTAAAAATAAAAAGAAAAAAAAAGAAAAGAAAAGAACATGGTCACTTTTCTTTTACAAGTATCGCTTTGCTTTGCTTTTAATTTTCTCCTTACCCCCCGTCCCACCGATGTATGATCGGCCGTGACCTTGAGTTTAATAATAATCGTTACATTCAATCGAAAGAAGCGATTAGGTATTATTCTGTAATAATTGGAAATGAACGATCTCGTAAAGGAACGAACGAGAATGTTTCGGTGCTTTTCCGGGTTTGAATAATAATCCTTTGCCGGCCGGTAAAATGTTCCCTAGAAAATCCCATAGAAATTCCATTTGTATGAAGCACGGTTTAGGGACGGCATCTGGTAGTCCACTCGCGTATCGTTCTCGACGTATCAAAGCCACGTGCCGAATGATCGTACAAAAGTTGTCTTCGTTGTCGCATCGCATCTCTTCCCCTTTAAATGATTATTCCGCTCACGCGGTTAGTATTATCTTCGAGAGGATTATTCTTGAAAAAGAAGAGTGACGTAGGGGAGAATTGCTAATATTGTATCATTCGAGATATTTTATGTATATATATATATATATATATATATATATATATATATATATATATATATATATATATATATATTATATTTTTTATATCCTTGACATTTTTATGTCGTAGAATTCTATGATCATAATGTTCTATTTCTGTTGGATAGATAATGTCGGAATTTTCGATATATTAAGATTAACATATTTTTATATATGTATATATATATATATATATATATATTTTTCTTTTATATTAATTTAATATTTAATAATTTATATTAATAATTTTTTAATTTAATTTTATATAAATTAACTTTATATTTTCTTTTATAATAATGTATGTGTATGTACGTGTAAATGAATGGAACAAGTGTTTTTATCTATCAAAATTCCGAATGTCGGAATTTTCATAAATTCCCGAATTTTCCGTAAATACACACATACGTATTTTATATCTCGATGAACGACAGTATTGTATTTTGATACTACTTCATTACCCTAGTATTTTTTAAATAACAAAATATTGGTTATACTAGTATATACTGAAAATTGCGTACAATTTATATTATACATAAGTTTCAATCGATTCGCCCAGCATTTGCTATTAAATATTGTTCACGTTTAATAATAAAAATAAAAACAAAACAATAAAATTTAATAAGGCAAATATTTTAACGACCTGTTTGTACAAGAGTTCATCAATATTCCCTTTATAATACACTATCCTTCAGAAGGATCTAAACGATAGATTTCTATCTCGACTCACTCTGGATAGACTTACCGTTCAACTTTGTTTAATATTCAACGATGAGAAAAAGAAAGAAAAACAAAAAGGAAGAAAGAAAAGAAAAGAAAAATAAGAAAAAGAAAGGAACGAGAAAGGAAATAAAAACGATAGCCGTCGTATAATATACAATTTAGACGAGATCTACGTGCTTAGAAAATTTTCCCTTACGTTCCACGAATAACATAAATCGTTCCCCTCACCCTCTACCCCGGAAGAATAATCCGATAAGGAAATAATCGAAACTAATCCGAATCCAATATGAATTCGTAAATCCCAACGACGCACAGAATTTCTGATCCGAATCGGTTTTTCGAATATATCATTACCTCCATTTCTTTTCGCTTATTCCTTTTCTTTTTTTGTTTTCCTTTGGTTTTCTTTCGTCTCCCTTCCTACCCTTTCCTCTGGCTCGTTCTTCTCCGTGTCCCACCGTTCTCCCCACCGCCCCTCCTTATTCCATCCTCCCTCACTTCCCTGCGTTCGTCGCCACCCTTCCTTTATCCTCCTCCTCCTCCTCCTCCTCCTCCTCCTTCACATTTCGACGTTCGTCAGCATCCCTCCCTACCTACCCCTTCCTCTTTCTTCACATTTCGACATTCGTCACCTACCCTCCTTACCTCTCTTCCTCCTTCGCGTCACCAACGTTCGTCACCACTCTTCCTCACTCCTTACCATTCCTCACTCCTCCCTTTATCCCTCTCCTCCTTTACCCACTCTCGTCGCATTCGGAATTCACGGAGAAGACCGCCGTGCTATTACAAAGACCGGGTGGAGGAGAGAGAAGGAGTAGGAGGAGGGGTTGAAGCGAAAGGGTGGGTGGGAGAAGAAGGTGCCAAAGGCGGGGAGAAGTTGGAGATGGAGGTGGAGGTGGAGGTGGAAGAATAGCCGATGGGGAAGCAGAGTCGGCGGTGCTCGTCGAGCCAGATAAATCTACGTTGCGATCTGCACCCGGCAAAGTCGTTATCTCTCCCACCCCACCGCCAATCTCCTGAATCTCCCTACCCTCTCCCCCCGCCACCCCATACACACCTCCATGGTCAGAAGAAACTCACACACTGCGTTCAATTCTCAACGGACAAACTCGCGCGACCGATCGACGATAGTCCCGGTCGAACGCGCGATCCTTCGTCACCCACCCTTCTTCCTTTACCTCCACCACTGTCTTTTATCTTCCCCCTTCGGTAGGACTAGGGTTGCGGGGAGGGGGGATTTGAGACAGGGAGGGACCGAGAAAGAGTGGAAAAGGGGAACGGGCCGAGCGAAGGATTCTTTTTAATTCTTTTTGAAACGCTTTATTCCCCCCCCCCCCCCCCCCACCTCACCCCTTCCCCTCTTGTTTTCTTCTTTTCGTTTCGTTTCGTTTTGTTCCTTTTTCTCGTTTCTTGTTTTTTTTTTTTTTCTTTTTATGGTAAACACCGAGCGGTAACACCCCCAAAGATGGTAGAAAAAAGATTCTACGGAATCGGAATCCTTCTGATCTGTTCGTCAGCCCTCCCCCCCCCACCCACCGTGAAATTTCAACTCCGTTGTCTTCGTCTTATAAATCGCGGATGTCCTGTAAAGCGGGAGAGTCACGGAACGAACGAACTGGTGATTTTTTTTTGGGGGGGTGGGATGAGGGGAGGGAGTGTGGATCTTCTCGATAAGTGAAATAAGTATTGTTTATGGTCATACGATTATTCGACGTTTTTGTTTTTTTGTTAACAACGTTCTTAAGTGTTATTTTCATAATTGATGGTTTTTACCTTTACATTTTGAATAAAAAAAAAAGAATGTAAGATAACCAATTGCCTTTTATCAGGAAACGTACTTTTCTTACTCCCCTCCCCTACGTTTTCTTAAATAATCCGATCGGAAACATTCCAATGCCATGAAAATTATATTTTACGTTTTTATTTTTATTTAATGTTTTTTTTTTTATTTTTTTAATTAATCAGATCGAAATCATTCCAATGTTGCGTGAATCATATTTTACGTTTTTCATTTTTGTTTATTTGTTTATTTATTTTATTTTGTTTTTTCGTTCCGCTGATTTTTTTTTGTTTTTTGTCTCTCAGCGACAGATTATGGAGAGATCAAATTATCCTTGTAAATCAGATGAGCGATGAAGAATAATGAAAAGGCAACTTAAACAAAACTGTTCACACGGGATGGGATATTTAGCAATTGGATATCGATCGAAGTTTACAAAAATGAAAAATTAATTTAGAGAACAATGAAATAAACGCATGTAACTTATTGAAAACGATGAACAATCGGTAAACTGTATGAGAGATTGGGTAACTCTATAACGTATTATCGTTTCGATCCATAAATTTTCGTACACACCATATCTTTCAACGTACATATGACTTTTGTCATCCAAAATATGATTGATGATTAGAATTCTCAGCACGAAAGGTGTGTTAGTGTAAAAAAAAAAAAATAAGAAATGTGATAAATATTACATGGTTTTAATGTCATTCATTTATTGCTAATTTCATGTTATATACATTTAATGTTATTCGTTCAATGTTATTCATTCTCTGATCAATTTCGTTCGTACTGCCGTAATTAAACGATGGATCTTAAGTCGGAAAATTTTCAATTTTGTGATAACCATCGGTTTAAAATAAATTACGCGTGGATATGTGACCACAGTATAGCGTCACGTGTGTATTAAAGATTAATTTTTGATGACGAAGATTTTTGTATCATGCGTTATACTTACGATCCTATTCTACGATAAAAAATATTAATAAATTTTAAGAAATATTTTATGTTTAGTTAATTCAATGAATTTCTCTGATCCACATAGAAGCAGAAAATCAACGAGTTAATGATTAATAGTTGTTTGTAAGTAACTGTTGAAAATTTTAGCGTTATTTATTCTGACACACACACACACACACACACACAATACTTATTCCGACATTACTTATATCGATCAAATTAATATTTATGTGAATTAAAAACCACGAGTAATCGATAGAATAATAATAGACATACATAAGTGTCCAATATCAAAGAAACAAATTAACTCTCTATTCATTCGTTTATCTATACAATTATCTGTACAATTATCTATATGACATTTTTATCTAAACAACATATCCTCAATATAGATATATTTTAAGTAAAAATTCTGATATTTATGTGAGTTGAGAACCACGAGAAATCTAATCGGAAAATCAACAGCAGACGTAAGTATTGATTACCAGGAAAAGTATTGGTTCTCAATTTGCTCTTATTGTTTCATTCATACGACATATTTTTAAAAAATTCTAATATTTACGTGAATTAAGAATCAATAATAATCTCAGGATAGATTGAGACGACTGACGAAAGATAAAAAAAGATTTGTCACAAATTCGTTCCTTTATTCTTGTCATTCGATGTAAACACATTAATATATATATATATACTATTTTTAATGAAATATGTTATTGATAAAAATTATTCGACGCAAATAAAAATACAAAAAATATATTTCTTCAATCGAAAATGCTAAAATGGCAAATGATTAATAAACGTAATCGTGTAAAATTACTAACGCGAGTTGAAAATCGTTAATAATAATATTCACGCTAATCGACAATTAAAAGTAATCTAATCAACGAGACAAAGAGATAAAAGGGGACAAAAATGTCAATCGCAAAAGGAACAAAAAAATTTGTCCTCAAATCGTTCCGTATTTGAACGAAAGATAATTAATAAAAATAATTTCGAAAAAAGAATTCATCAAAGCGAATTGAGAACCGCTAAACAATCATAATGATAGAATTAAAAGGGCCAAAAGGATGCGAATTGTAAAAGGAAACATGGGCCAACTGTAGGGAAGAAACTTATCCTCTCTATTAATGCATCTCGGTGTACATGTACGCTATTTCGATTTTCAATCTTGCGTTAATCTTCTCCTTACAGTATCGTATATCGTAGAGAGTTCATAAGGTTAATTATCAGACGCAAGAGCAAGGGTAATAAACTCTTGCTTTACGCTTAGAGAATCTCTCTCCTCTCTCTCTCTCTCTCTCTCTCTCTCTCTCTCTCTCGTGGCAGTAGTAGTAATAGTAGTAGTAGTAGTAGTAGTAGTAATAGTAATTGTCGCTTAAAGGTTTAAAGAGAGTAACCGGGCAAGCAACTCGATTGATCGTTAGATCGAGTTAGGAACTAGAATGAGAGGAGTATTTCATGGTTGTTCGGTTAAATCGTCACACGATGTAATCGTAATGCGTAAGAGAACGGTTTCATTCACTTTTCTCGAGCACGTGATGCCGTTCATAAATTATTTATCGGGTTGGTACTTGGAACATACGATCGATGCACCTGCGCGCGCGAGCGCACGTGCGCCCCCATGCACGTTTGTACAAAAACACACACACAAACACACACAGAGAGAGAGAGAGAGAGAGAGAGAGAGAAACGATATTTCTACGTTTGCTGTTGCTCGCTTCGCATGGTGGTTTTCAATTACCGTAAGAACCGGATTTCTGCATGATCGCTGGGAAATATGCCAGCAGGAAGAAGGACTTTCACTATGGGAGACACGAAAACCGATCGAACGAGAAAATCGGGCTACCTACCTACCTACCTACCTACCTATCTACCAATCGATCGATCGAACGAATTGACCGACTCCAACAAAAGTCCTCTTATCTATTCCGAACCGGATCAATAAACATTATGACTTCTAACTTCAGGAATGGTGGAACATAATTTCTATGACACCATTTCACGAATATAATAAAATGTTAAGACGAGAAGTAAAAAGATAAGAAAAAAAATAAATAAATAAATAAAATAAAATATCGATTTTATAGAACTGCATTTCTCGATATCCTCGATATGTTATAAACTTATTGGATGAATAGTTTATGGCAATCAAAAAATTTATGTCGGTAGTAATAATAAATCAGTGTGAATAACCAATGACATCGCAAGTCGAGATCGTAATGAAACGGAGGTTACGATAGAAACATTGAACATATCGAATTTAACGAAAGGAGAATTACTCGAATCGATATCGATCGTAGTAATATCTTGTTAGTAATATTATTGTATTTTCGTTTTAAAAAACTTACCCTTCTTTCGATACGAAGATATGTCTGGACGATGGACTTTGGATCTCTTGTCTTAGAACAACTGTAAATAATAAATGTTACGATAATGTTTATCAAAAATTATACTTTTGTTTTATTTATTATTGTGAAGTCAAACGTATGTATTAAAAATAATAAGAAATAAACAGTTTCATTCATTCGCACAATCTTGCCTGATAATTACCGAGAAATAATACTCATTACGAATATATTAAATAACTTATTTTTACTTTTTCTTTTGTTTCTTTGTAATTAAAAAATTGAAAGCATTTGAAAGAATAAGAATTCTTTTCAGTACAATATCGTTCCGCAATGACTCAAGTAATGTTTATTAAAGAAATAAATATTATTGGATAAGTCATTTTTGTATTATTTATTATTGTAAAATTAAACATATGTATTAAAAATAATAACAAATAAAGAGTTTTATTCATTCACACAATCTTGTTTGATAATGACCGAGGAATAATAATTATTACATAAATATTAAGTAAATTATTTTACTTACATTTTTTTTAATATTAATAAAATTAAAAGTATTTAAGATAATAAAAAATTTTTTTAAGTACAATATTGTTTCACAACCACTGAAGTAATGTTTATAAAAGAAACAAATATTATTGAATAAGCCATTTTTGTTTCCTTTACTATAGTAAAATTAAACGTATGTATTAAAAATAATAACAAATAAAAACTTTTATTCATTCACAGAATCTTGTACGATAATGACTGAGAAATAATTATTAAGAATACATTAAATAAATGATTTTTCACTCTTTTTTTATTGTTATAAAATAAAAAATAAATTCAAGATAACATAAACCATCTTATCTTTTTTTAAGAAAATTTTTCTTTCTTTGAAATATCTATTAAATTGATAGACATGTTAAAGATAGATTATTTATTCTACTATTAATGTATATTTCGTTACATATGCGTGTATACATAATTGTTATATAATATAATGATCTAATATCTGATTAATAAAATAATAATCCAACATGTTTTATTCATCATTATCATCGAAATAAACAGGATATTCCACGTTTTGTTTGAAAGATTTTGATCGAACGTCAGCTGCGACAGTTCCCATAGATACACCATATCCGATGGAAACTGCCTGATTTTATGCTAGATAGGACAAGAAGAGGGTTAATGTATGGGAAACGAACAATGAGTCATCAATTTTTAATATGTACACATTGTATGGTTACTCCCCCATATAACACGTGGTACATATTCCGTATTATTACATAAATTCCTGTTTAATCAATATATATATATATATATATATATATATATATATATATATATATATATATATATATTTACATACAAACGAATAGATATAGATATATATATTTATATACAAACGAATAGACCGGAAGTTCCTAGGATTAATTTCTGTTTCATATTTTTTCTAATCAATTATTTTTTACTCGAAATCCTTTTAGGTTAATTCCTTTTTTCGAAGAAGTAGTATTTTGACGATATAGTTATATGTCCCTAGACAGAACTGTTCTCCTCGAAAATGCAACAATACGAAAATTATTTTCTTCAATATCATTTTTTAATGATCCTGTAGTAATGCGTTTTTCTTATTTTCTTTTTTTTTATTATTTCGAATGAAACGATATATTTTGAGCGCCATAGTGCGACAGTTAATGAGAAAAAATTAATTCGGGATATACCATTTTATTTGACATCGATCTTGAAATAATTTCGACCAAATAACACTAATATTGATATTAAAATCTATTCGTTCAAATCCATACGTGTTAATAAATACGTATTTTATTATTATTATTATTATTATTTATTTTTTAAATCATGATCGTTGTTAAGCATTCAATTAATCATAATAAATCAGAAATAAGAAATAAATAGAAGAAATAATTCATTCGATATTTTTTTTTAATCAAAATAAAAAACAATAACTTGAATAATCTGCTACCGTTTGGGATATAATAGAACGTGATTATTATGACACGTGCTGCAATCTTAGTAGATACTTTCGAACTAGTCTTACAATATCTCAGATTGAACGTCTTATCGTAACAGTGTTAACACAGTTGTAAAATAGTGTTAGGAAACGTGTTGATACGAAAAGAACATTGTTTCGAACATTTACTATGATTTGTATGCAACATTGAATAATGGCGATTCAGATGAAAATGTTAGATTCTAATCTATCTTTAGATTAAACACGTAAGTTTAAGCCATTAACATCTCTCTTGATCGAAGATTCCTTTTTATTTTTCTTAAACGTTATCTCAATAATTCAAACCAAACATAATATCCTTCGAGATATATGTCGTTTTTTTTTCTTCTTTCTTTTTATAAACTTATTTACAAACTACAATATGACAACAAAAGTGTACTATTTCATTAAGATGAAACAAAAAAAATTTCATCATTGATTATTTTGATATCTCCAAAAGATGACTTCGTGAAAATAGAACGCAAATAATGATAACAACAATAATAACAACAACGACAACAATAATAATAATAATACATAATAAACAATAATAATAATAATAACAATAATAATTTTCATGTCTTCGCATTTCCTTCTCCGAACGATGAAACTTTAACCTCAGACATATTTTACTATCATTCGAAAACTCGAATTAAATTAAATGGGGGACACCCTATATGTACCGTATAATATAATGTATGACAACGCTGTGAGAATATAAAATTACATGGAGCGTTGTAAGAATACTGGGACAATTTTTGCATCATGTACTGCACGAACCCGTGTTATACTAAGATATATACTATAACACTCGTACATATAAAACGTAAAGATACATACACACATAAATAGGACGTGTGCATGTACGTACAAACGCACGTAACCGAGTTTTCTCCCTAAGGGGACTTACGTTAATTGGCAGTTATTTTCTATCTGTTGTCTAACAGCAACGTCGTACACGCACTAGGCACATGCATATGCATGCATGCATGCATGCATGCATGCTAGAACGATAGAAAACTCTTCTCTCAGAATCTTCGAATCGCGATCCATGGATTAACGAGATAGACCCGAACCCTTAAGACTACTTTTTCGAATCAATTTGTTTATTAACCATGGAAATGCTCTTTCGCAAGATTAACGTGACTTTATTAATCGTTTCTTTCTTGTTTTCTCGTTTCTTTATTTTTTTCTTTGTTTACATTTCTAAGACTCGGTCGAACCAGTATATCTGATTAATTGAATACGAAGATTACGGAAGTATATAATCGAGTTTTTGATATTAGAATGTTCCAAATAAAAAGAAAATAAAAAAACATAAGGAACTTTTTGCTTCGCGCGTAAAATCGTGCACGATAATGCGAGTTGCTGATAATAACGATGTTTGTGTTACTTTGACGACAATTACGTTTTAAATATATGTATGTATACGTAACACGGGTTAGATACAATAGATTAAATTAATTAACTATAAAAGGTACGTTAGATTTTCCGGATAGGGTAAATACCCGCGAGGAATTTATCATTCTCCACCATGGGATATGTAAGAGAAAAGAGAGAAACACGCATGCACGCATGCATTCATAAAATCGGTTGGTATCTTTCACAAGTATCTTATAAATCATTTCCGTAAATTATAGAGATAGCCCTCGCCGGCACTTTCTAACGGGCTTTACGGTACCGGCACCGTGGCATATTCTAAACGATCGAATCTTCCCATAAGACGTGGAAGAATAAAACTCTATTCCCGGAAAATCGACTGACTTAAATTATTAAGAGTCATTGTGGGCATGGGTACTTAAAGTGATAGAGAAAGAGAGGGTGGGAGAGAGAGAGAGAAACATACTACTGCTACTGCCTATAAATAATTGAAAAATCGAAAAAAATTTGTAACGGCTGCGTTACTTAAGTAAGATGAAGATAACGATGTGTCTATCGTGATACTATACGATTCAGTGTCGGATAAATACTAATTAATTGATTCTCTGATCAAGTTGCGGAAGGAAGAAGAGAGAAAAAAGACGGATAACTGGACGGAGAAGGATATAAAGGAAAAGATATACGGAGAGACAGAAAAAGAAAAGAGAGAAAGAAAGTCAGGGAGAGAGAGAGAGAGAGAGAGAGAGAGAGAGAGAGAGAGAGAGAGACGAACAGACGAACAGATAGACGGGCAAATAGACAGAGCCAAACGATAGAAAAAGAGACGGAAATAGAGGGTGAATAAGAGTGACAGGGAAAGAGAGAGAGAGAGAGAGAGAGAGAAAATAAGAAAGACAAAAAGATACAGAGAGATAGAGAGAGAGAGAAAGAGAGCGAGAGAGAGAGAGAGAGACAGAGAAAGACAGACATAGAAAGAGAGAGAGAGCGAGATAGAGAGAGACAGAGAGGGACAGAGAGAGACAGACAGTGAGAGAAAGAAAGAAAGTTAGAGATAAAGAAAGAAAATAAGAAAGACAAGAAGATACAAAGATAAGAGAGAGAGAGAGAGAGAGAGAGAAAGTGAGGGATACAGGAAGATACAGCTAGATAGAAACAGAAAGAGAGGCAGTGATGGAGACAAAAGTAAAGAAAGGGAGACAGCTACATATATATAAAGAGAGAAGAGGAAAAGAGAAAGAGTGAAAAAAAGATAGAGATAGAGGATGGGAAGGAAAGAGAAAGAGAAAGTGAGAGAGAAAGATATATACAAGGAGCAGAGA
>OU426871.1:3642160-3667160 GCA_911387685.1 Dolichovespula media
ATCTCAATTTTAAATGATCGCAGTCGTAACGTACGGCGCAGCAATCGCCTTCTTTCTCGTAAATTCCCTTGCAGCCCAAATCTTTGTAATACTGCAATGGTCCAAGACATTTGTTGGGATCGCATTCCTTTTTCGCATCGATCGAAACGGCAATAACGAGTAAAAATAACGCGAATCTCCCGAAGAGAATGGAACGAATGTCGCTTGGTTTCGACATGATCGAGAATATAGAGAAAACTCGTGGTCGTTCGTCGTCCAGCTCGTATCTTTTATACTTTCGAACGGTCTGTGTTACGTACGAGAAGGAGAAACGACGAGGAGGGACATAAATGTGTGTGTGTTGCTGTGTGTTGTCTCTATATATGTAATGGATATATGCATGTGTTAAAATGAGAGACAACACGAGTAGAATAAAAGTGGGAGAGTCACACATTTGTTTTATCAATCGCTAAACGATGACTATCATATATTTATTAAAAACTTTTTCCTTGTTCTATCTACATTCAATATTTATATATATATATATATATATATATATATATATATATATATATGTATGTATATATATGGACGTGTGAATATATGAGAATGAACTTGATATTATTTTAAATCCAAAACCTTGAAAAAGATAATGTAGGATCATAAATACCATATAATATAATACCATAATTAATGACTACATTCGACAAATCGTATAAATCAAGATTTATGATTCTTTTGAAATGTCAATATCTTTCTCTTATCTAAAGCTATTTTTTTTCCTTCCTTCCCCATCCTCGCCCCCTTCTTCCCATCTCCAAGACACATGAAAAATTATCGAATAAATTATGGATCGATTATTTACATTTAGTAAATCAATGATTATGCAAAGATCGTGGCCATGAATCTCGGAGATCGAGATTTCCATATATGTTCATGCATTGTTTAATGTTTCCGTATAATTCGTTGGGCATTAAAAAAAAAAAAAGAAAGAAAAACGAATATAAAAAATTAAAAAAAAATAAAAGAAAGAAATAAAAATTAAGGAAACATTAATTAATGACTGTAATTAAAAATATGAGTATGTTATACGTTTACTCGTCTAACGTTTCGACAGTCTGTATAATTAGTTGTTCGGTTAAAAGAAAAAAAAAACAAACAAAAAGAAGTAAATAAAAAATGAAAAATACAGGAAACGTCAATTAACGACTAATATCAAAAACGAATTGTTCTCCGGTACCGAGAAATGACGTCGGAGAATCATCATTTGTTATTTTTACTTCGAAGCTTGAGGATAAGATTTTTATCTTCTTTCGTGGAAGAAGTTCAAAATAAGAAAAAAAATTGGATAAATAAAAAGAATCAATTAATTCAAAGAACTTATCTTCATTTATAATCACGCGGGGAAATACGTAAATGTTCAATAAATAATAACGATAATCGATACGACATTTTATAAAGCGTTTGAAAAGTATTGAAGCCGCCACTTTGTTTATATCCAACATGTTATCTACAATTTCGAGAATGTTACATAAAGGCCGTATTTATTGTCTGCCGAGTATTTAATGAGACGAGATTAATCTACGATTCGATTGTCTACGCTATACGAGGAGATGAAGAGTGAGTGAGTCATTTTTGGAAGGAAAAATAATCAATCGTAAAATTCGACAGAGTTTGTTTACTCTGTAGTATTTGCGTATTGTTAAATAAACGCAAATAGAAGAAATAAACCTATCCATTTTTTCTTTTTCTTGTTTTTTTTTTAATAACCAACAACGAACGCAAGATATAATGTTCAATACTTCCCCATTTTTACCTTGAAAATTTATGTACATATATACCTTGTAAATGGACCTTACACTCTTACCATATTTTCAAGTTATGACAAAGTGTATTTGGTTAAATACTTAAAAAAAAAAAGATAAAAATGACGATAATTGACAATTTATTTCGTAGTTACTTCTCTTTTTTTTTAACCTTCAATTAATTCGAACACGTGAATTGTTAATACGACGCGGCCATGAGAGCTTCTTGTTAGTCCATGCAGCAGACAGACATACGGAGATATTCAAGGTCAACTGTCCGATTGATATCATCCTCACGTACTTATATTCGTATATGTATGTATGTATGTGTCTATGTATAATATATATCTATGTATGCATATATGTATATATGTATGTATGTATGTGTGTGTGTATACATCCATATGCACATACATTCGACAAACAAATTTAATAGATCTACGATAAATCCTGACGATTCTACTATGATTATCTTATTCTTCTTCAAAAATATTTTCCCATTATGAGATGGTATTATGTTTAATCGTAAATGAACGCTCACCGATTATGTTAATCATTTATGTTGTAATTTTCTCGGTATTGAGTGTTATCTTTCTTCGCGATAATATTCTTTTATCATTCGAGAAATAAGAAATTCATGTCATTTTTTCCCTATTAATATTGTTATCAATATCTAAATGTATCAACGAGAAATGTGAGATAAGTAGATTCATGAATTGGCTAATTTTGATATGGGTACATTGACACTGACGGATTTAGCTTTCAGGGTGCCCGAGGTGTTACGAATTTTTTCGTGATCCACTTCTCACTCTCACTCTTAACCACCGATTGAAATAAATCGATTAATTGTTCATCCGTAATAAAGATTTTCTCTTTTAAATCGTTCCTTTTAGCAAATGACGTTTTGTCAGAAATACACTTTCGTAATTCCATTTAACGGTCGCGAATAATAGAACTAAAAATTATATATATCGCTCGTCACAAGAGTTATAAAGATATAATAAATCAAATCTATTATTAACAATTGTAAATCCGCCATTAATGTCGATCATATTTAATAAGAGAACTTGGGAAGCGATGGCCCGTTTCTTTTTTTTCTTTCAAACTTTAATAACAAATTTAATCGATGTCCAAAGAGGAAAAGATATATTCGGGGAAAGTGGCACGAGCTCGTTTATAACATTTTTCTTTCTTTTTTTCTGTTGCCCTTAATTTTTAAGTATATAGAATATGTTGGTAAAGTTTGACGAAAAAAAAAAAACTGGGAAAAGTGTACCAATGTGACTCTTAAACTCATAAACTCAACCTACTATTGATAGATATATTTAAGATCCAAAAGAGAATAAAATATAAAAAGAGAGATAGAGAGAGAGAGATAGAAAGACAATCCTTTTGACAGAAAAGAATGACAAAGACGAAGAATAGGATAGGTAAAAGAGAGAACATAAAATATTAGACCAACTAATAATATCGAATAATATACACTAACAAAATATTGCACGGCATTCTTTATTGAAATATAAAATATAAAAAATAACGATATAAAACGATTATTTAAAAAAAAAATCTTTTTGCATATATATATATATATATATATATATATATATATATATATATTAAATGTATATTTTTTCTTTTCATAATTAATTTAATATGAAAAATTACGCTATTACTTATTATCGAATCCAATATTCTATCTCTCAAAAATCAACGTTTCCATCGCACTGTTAGTACACCTAAAAATCTCTGAATTCTGTACCATAGTCTCATTTTATTAGATCGCGATCTAATGTCACTTTTAAATCCAGACACTCAACCTACGTATTGATAGAGACATTAAAGATCCGAGGGAGAATGAAATACAGAAAGAGAGAGAGAAAGAGTGATAGAGAGAGAGAGAGAGAGCCAGTCCTTCTGACAGAAAAGAATGACAAAGACGAAGGTAGAGGGGGAGCTAGCTTAAAGGGCGAAAGGATTTCGATCATTTTCCCAAGCAAGCTGGAAAAAAAACGAATAAAAAGAAGATCAAAGAGACCGCCTTTCCTCCTCACGGCTCCTCCACGGAGCAATGGAGGTTGAGAAGAGGAAGAAGAAGAAGGAGTGTATAGAGAAAGAGGAGGACGATGATGATGAGGAGAAATAGAAGAAGTAGAAGTAGGAGAAGTAGGAGGAGGATTGGAATCGTAGATAATTTCGTTTCTGCTTTTCGAACCTATACTTAACCTCTTTCCTCGGCAACGTTCTTCCTCTATCTCGCCCCCTCTCACCCCTTGTCATCGGCACAGTCCTCCTCCCCCTCCCATCCCGCCACCGACCCATATTCATATACGTAAGCGAAGCAGCTTTCTCTTTCTAAAACGATCGGAACCTTTCTCGTGTTTGTGAAAACGATCGATCCTGAAAGAGAAAGAAAAAGAAAAAGAAAAAGAAGAAAGGTGTGGAAGACCCTTTTCAGGATTTATCGAACATCGTTAACTCCTTTTTGGACGAGGCGACAGCTCATTTGATTCTTTTCGTAGTCTCGTAGAACGTAATAAACATAAAAGCGTCTAATAATAAGAGTAGCCACCACCATTCGGGGACCTTCTTTTTTCTCGACCATTTCGACTCGAACTTTACGGCTTCCTTCTAATTCTTCTTCTTCTTCTTCTTTTCTTTTTTATTTCTTTGTTTTTTGTTCTTTTTTTTTTGTTTTTCTTTCTTTCTTTGCACGAGCATACGCGCGTAGAGACATGTGTTAAAGATAAAAGTTATAATAAAATTACGACAGAGTTTACGATATCTCATGTCAACTTTCTTTTTGTCACTTTTACGTATTCAAGATTATATGTCATTCATTTATCGAAATGACCGGTCGTCGATAACTCCGATAAATTATTATTATTATTACTATTATGCTTTTTTTCTTCTTTTTTTTTGTCTGGGGTAGAGACGAATGGGAAAGTACTTTTGCGTCATTAAAAAAAAAAAAAAAGAAAGAAGGAAAGAAAAAAAAGAATAAACGACGGCTTAGAAATTTCGCTTAGATAACATCGACTCGAAAATTGGACAAATGGTCGGACGGCACACTTGTTCCGTCTATTCGATAATTCGTTTAAAATCATTTTTCTCTCTTTCTCTCTCTCTCTCCCTCTTTTTCTATCTACTTATCTATCCATCTCTGTCTTTATCTTTAATTCGTCCTCTTGAGTCTGTATTAACGATCTCGCCAGAGATCCAAGGTCATGTTCGTCGTAAAACAAACGAACCGACCAATGGGTGATCTCCGACAGCGCGACACTACCGTTCGCGCCGATGTGTTCGAGTAGCAGAGACAAACGTAAAAAAATGACAAAAAAAAGAGAAAGTGGAAGAAGGAAAGATTAAAAAAAAAAAAAGGGACGAAAAGAAAAGTAAAACCAAAAAAAAGACGAATCTCGGACTAATAAGATACGCGTGTTTCCTTGTGCCTAATTAGTGTTATCGACCGCAGGGCAAAGAAAAAATTAGGAAGTTGGTTGGAAAGAAGGAAGAGGGGCAGAGTTGAGATGGAGGAGGAAGATGAGGAGAGGGGAGGGTGAGAAAGGAGAGAAAAAGAATTTCGCTCTCGTTTACGTTACGTTCTTTATTCCCATCTAAAGATCAGGCACAATCTGGTACTCTACTCGAGTGCCTCCACCCTCTTCTCTTCTCTTTCACCGATGCCACTCGAGTTCGCCAGGACGCCTCTTTTTTACGAGCTCTGATAAATTCCAGGACACTCTTCGTGAATAACGGATCGTAAAATTATCGGATCGTTAGTACTCGTAAAATGTTTTAAATTTCTACACGGTGTATATATATATATATAATATTTGAACGAACGATTGTTGAATTGTACTAACCGTATAATCGAATATATCAACCGATTAAGTTTCGAATGGAAAGAGTTGATTTATAATTTCTTATTTTTTTTTTATTAAACAAACCATTTTATAACAACAAAGTAAATGAAGCAATTGAATTTCAAATGGGAATAGTTAATTAACAAATTTTATTTATATATATAATTAATTTTATATTTATTTATATATATTATAATATATATATATTTATTTATTTACATATATATATATATATATATATATATATATAATTATATTATATTAAAAATATTATATCGCACGCTACATATAACCATCGAATTTACCAATCGTTCGTTCTAGTAAAAAAAAAGAAATATATATATATATATATATATTTTTCTATTTTTCTTTATGAAAAAAAACGATTCGTAACTGTAATAGTGATATGTAACGCGTGACATAATTTTCTTTTATTTCTTTTGTTTTTCTTTCGTACAATAGAATAGGAACAATTGATCTGGAATTTATTTTTATATCTTTTTGTTTACTTAAAAGAAAAAATAATTCGTAAAGATCAAATCAGCGTACGGTATATATGCGTAATAAAATTTTGTATAAAGAACCACATGAAATAATTTGCAATTGAACAGAAGTGAACACTTTCCCCATGAAGTAACTTTTTAAAATACGATACAAGGTGTTTTAAGGTCAGGAGAAAGAATACATTTTCATGGAACAGTCTCAAAGGATTCATTTTGTCGGATACAGTTTCTTTAAGTTTCCATTGATGTACTGTTTTTCTCCGATAAGAATTTATTTATAGATTTTGTATTACTATCGATGATTCTTTTTAATTCATTGCTTCTTCCTGCCGATAATGATTTATTTATAGATTTCGTCCTACTATTGATGATTCTCTTTAACCTATTATTTCTTCCTTCTGATAAGGATTTATTTATAGATTTCATATTACTGTCGATAATATTTATACGATGTCGAACGAATATATTGGGTCGGTTTCCTGATTCATTTTTATTTTTTTATTTTTTTTTTTTTTACATTAAATATTTCATTCAATACCAATTTTATAATATTCCAAATAAAGCATCAGAAATAAAGTTTGTTCAAACGAAAGTTATCTAATTTCAAGATAGAATAAATATTATAAAATTTGTTAATTGGTTACTGCGTTTATATGGTTCTTATTTAGTGCGTTTTTTCTCAGAATTGGAATTTACATTTTTTTCTAATGGCAAAATTCTACAAAAGAATAGAAAGGAAGAAAAACGAGTAAATTTTTCCTGAAATATTTTCACATCCATTGTCAATTTTTCCAGATATTTTAAACCAAAAGCATTTCCGACAGAAAAGTTCGTATTATTTTATTTCGAATAGTCATTATATATATCTATATATATATAGTTTCTATATTACGAGTTTATAATATTACAGAAAAAATATGGAATAAAAAATTTCATGAAAAATACTTGATGTTATAGTTATACCTTAACGTGCCAAAAAGAAGTCTAACATGTGGCAAATGAAATTACATTATAAAAAGAAAAAAGGATAAAAAAATAAATAGAAAACGAACTTTTTAATTATGAGTGATTAACTCTTACAAATTGAAATAATATTAAAAAAATTAAAAACTTCGAAATTATTTGATGTTATACAAAATTAATTATTCTCTCTCTCTCTCTCTCTCTCTCTCTCTCTCTCTCTCTCACTAATTATCATTAATATTTTTAGCATGAAATATGATATATGAAATCTGACTAATGTGACCAGTTTTGCAAACGAAACCTTTTGTAATCTAAGGTAAAAAAATTTTTGATTTTTATGCGTCATCATTACAACTCGACATAACAAGAAGTTACACAAATTTACAATAATAACATCCAAATTATAATATAAAAGTAATAAAATAAAAGAAAAAAAATTGTTGCTAACGAACCTATATAATAATCATATAATCCTTTTCTTGCCTATTAATAATACCAAATATAAAAAATGGATGATCGCTGTTCATGTTAAAAGAAAAAGAAAAAGATTCGAACGAAACCTACTACACTTTGATTCAAATTAAAAAAAAAAGAAATATTCGCTGTTAAGAATTTTCAAAAGAAACTTTTTGCAATAATAAAAAATTATATTTCAATACAATGATAATGTAACGCTAAGTCGGAATTTACGGCGACAAAATGAAATAAGATTTCCAAAAATACAGACACATTAGTCACCGGTATGACTGCCTACGTCATAATGAGTGTATACCTTCGAAGTTATACGTGTTATACGCGTTATAAATGGTTAATGACTTCCTATCTCTTTTTCTTCTTCTTTCCTCTTATATCTTTCTATAATGACCATTGACTTATTTTATTTCTTTTTCTTTTCGAATGAGATATACAAAATTTTATTATAGTATATTGTGTTATTTATTACCTTATTACTGTATTCTATATTATTTTTCTATTCTATTTCTTTTTCTTTTTAACTATTAAATTTTATTTCTTATTTCATTTTGGTAATGTATCATTTTGTTATCACAATTTAAAAATAAATCCAAGATTATTATATAAAGAGATCGAAAATTATTAACTATTTATAATTTAATTTTATATATATATATATATTATATTATATTATATTATTGAATATTATATATATATAAAATATATTTATATTGTGTACATATAATATATTTTATTAATTATTATTTTATTCCTATATTATATTTTATATTTTTTAAATTTTATTTTACATATACATAATATTATCTCGTCTTCTTTCATTTTAATTTTATAATATATTAATTTAATATATATATATAAATCGGAATATGTATGTATAATATATATATATAATAATCAGGTTTATATGTACATATATAGCATACTATATACATGTATATGTATACATTATAATCAGGTTATAGAAGGTTAATGACTTTCTATCTCTTTCTCTTCCTCTCTTCTTTTACCTCCTTCCATAATGATCCTTGATTTATTTTTATTTATTTATTACACACACACACACACACACAATCAGTCTTATCAGTATTTCTTATCAGCTTGTTCAACGGTATGTTAGATTGATAAATCTTATAGGAAACTCTCTCTTTCTCTCTTTGTCTCTCTCTCTCCTCCCCTCACTCTCTAACTCTCTCTCATTCTCTTTCCCTTTTTTTTCACTGACAAGCTTTTCGAGAAGCAGATATAGTAGACACGAAGTTTCCTCCTTAACTGGACTACACTCGTCGTTCATCTTACGGCCAAGCGGCGGGTAACAACGGGCGCTCTTTTTTCGTTTCTAGTTTCGGGAATCCGTCGCGGGATAATGGCCGCCATAAAACGGCCGTAAAGGCGCCGTCCCCTTGGCCACCGCCGCCTTCTTACAAACACTCCGGATCTCATAAACACTCGAAATTATCGTCGTGCCCTCGGGGTGGATATATATGGGGGTGGGGAGGGGCAGGGCCGGGGGGGGGGACGGAACGTTCCTATAGTAAGTACTTACGTGTGCCCGAGCGTCATGCTGACGATCGAAGGCGGACGGACGCACGCCTTCGAACGGGTCTCCTCTCTCCTCTCCTCTCCTCGTCTTCTTCTTCTTCGTTTTAGCGTCGCCGGAAGCGAATCGCGAGAAGAGTACGCGCGTGGCCGCTTTAGTTTACAGCGAGAGTAACGGTTTATCTTTACATATCAGTGATAAAGAGAGAGAGAGAGAGAGAGAGGAGGGGAAAGATATTGCAAAGTCGACTATTTGTATCTTTAATTATTATTTTCAATCTTTTATTTTTTAATTAATTAATTTATTTATTTTAGTCTACATGTTGTGGATCGATTATTTAATTTGTAACAGTTTATTCTTTATCGATCATCTACGATTTATTATTAATTGGTAATAATTAATTAGTTAGGTTAGAATTGTATCGTCGTTTGGGTCGTAGATTATTCGAATGTAATCAGTAGAATATTTTTATTCGTCGATAGATAATATTTTCAATTTTGTTGTTATAAATTTGTATTATTTGTATCACATCTTGTTATTCGTTATTTCGTAGAGTCTTTAACATTTTTTATTTATTTTTATTTTTTTATATCATCTCTTTATTATTTATTAGGTATATTTTGAAAGTTTTTGGTAATTTTTTGTTTGTTTGTTATTCCTTTTACTCTGCTATAAATTGGTTTTTATTATTACCTTTCTTTTCGTAGATATTATCTCAATACTTTAGAAAAGAGAAATCTTTCGTAATACCTCGTTCTTTCATTATTTTTAGTGGTTCAGTATTTCCTTTCACTCGTCATTTTTATATTGAAATATTTCAAGTATCTTCCTTTTGTTCTCCCCTTCATTTTTTTTTTTTTCATTACTTATTATCACATTTTATTACTCCACACATGTCGTTTTATTATTTATCACTTCACAAGTGCCTTCCATTTTCTTTAATTTTTTTTCCTTTTTCTTCTTCATTTTCACAATGTATCCCATTTTATTATTCCGTATTATTTTTTTTTATCTCAGGCTCGTTATCGATCGATCATTTTCTCATTTTGCATTATTTTCTTCTCACTTTCATTGTCTTTTCATGTTTCTTTTCCGCTCCTTTTTTTTTATTAATACTATTATTCAATAACGCATCATCCGATAATTTAATCAATACAATTTCATTATTTTCATTATTTCCAAAATCTTAATCGTGCCCTAACGAAATTTTTCTTTCTTCTTTTTTTCTTCTTCTTCTCCTTTTTTGTACATTCTTAAAGTTTACGTTCTGAATTCTTTCATAAAAGAGACGTTCGTTATATGCTTTTCGAAGACGAGACGAAAGCCGATACGGTGTTACGTCTTTGGATTCAAACGTCATAGTGTCGGATATTCATGAATGTTAGTGGATAACGGACGAATATGACGGGGCAATACTTTCTACGAAATTATATTCGCAGGTACGCCGGAGTTAACATTCGCAATCATGGCTTCCCCGAAAACGGAAACCGACTCGACGACTTCTCGCCTTTGCGTTCCTCGAATCACCTCGACTTAAGACTTAATAAAGATATTCTTACTACTTTACGGGTCTCTCGCATAAAACCCACGAAGATTTTGCGGTTGGATAAGGATCGTCTAATTTAACGCTTACATTAGCCTACCGCTCGTTTAGATTTATGAGCTTTTCGAATCTTACGAGCTACGTTCGACTTCTTTTTGTAAATCTTCTTCATTTTACTTTTCCTCTCTATCTAAATGTCGGCATACTTCTATCACATTTATCGATTTTTATTTATCGATCATACCTCTTCCGATTTTTTTTTTTTACTTTTGTTCTTCTTTTTTTTTTTTTTAATCGCAATGGTAATAATAATTCACCAGTTAAATATAATCTTACGAGTTCCGTTCGACGTTTATAAATCTTCATTTTACTTTTCATCTCTATCGAAATATCGACATACCTTTCTCACATCTATCGATTTTTATTTATCGATTATACTTTTCCCGATTCTTTCTTTTTCTCTTTTTTTTTTTTCTTTTAATTGCAATGACAATAATAATTCACAAGGTAAAAAATTAACGAGTTTCGTTCGACGTTTATAAATCTTCATTTTACTTTCCCTTTTCTATCGAAATATCGACATACATGCAAAAAATCTCGATTACTCACAGGTCTCAAAAATACGAATTTTCGAATAGTTGAATTCCCTTCTTTTTTATTTTATTTTATTTTTTTTTAATTACAGTGGTAATAATATTTCACAACGCTGAAAATAATTTCCGTCGTTCATTGAACAATGAAAAGTAATATACAAATATGTTACGATGTAATCGATAAAAATTAAAAGAATTTCAAATTAAAAGATACAAAAATTTGCGAGACAAGAAAAAAAAAAGAGAAAAAACGAATCAATAGAAAAAATGTCGACGACGTAGATATATTAAAAATACGAATTTTCGGCACACGTTCGAAGTTTTCGAATAGTTGGATTTTATTCTTTTTTTATTTCTTTTCTTTTCCTTTTCTTTTTTTTTTTTGACTTTAGATGCGTAAACCGATAGATTGCGAAGCTTACGGATTCCACAGGGGATTTCTTAATTCTCATGCAAATAAGCCAATTTATTTGTGGCGGACCGTCTTCGAACGATTAGGCTAATGTGACCTCACCCCACAAAAACATAGAAAAAGAACGAGAGAGAGAGTGAGAGAGAGAGAGAGAGAGAGAGAAGAGAGAGAGACAGACAGACAGACAGACAGACAGACAGACAGACAGACAGAAAGAGTGAGAGAAAGAAAGAGAGTGAGAGAGAGAGAGAGAGAGAGAGAGAGAGAGAGAATGTTACAACTAACGCTCGTAAAATCGTCTATTCGGTTACGACTTTAATTCGCAGCTACTTTCGAGTAGCTTTCAAATTGATTGTCACTAGTGTTCCATTTTTAAAAAGTTCTATCTAACAAAATTTTCAATGAATTTACTTTGATTATTAGATTTTCGTAAATAGAACAATTACGCCAAAATAAACCCTTCCAGTCGAGTCCTATCTCAAGATATAGAACGTTATTGGAGTTTTATTGGATAAACGACAAAGTTCGACAAAACGTAATCTGATTAATGATCGATGATCATGATAAATGTTAAAATTAAAAAAAAATAAAGAAAAAAGTGATCGGGCTATTTATTATGAATGATTGATGAACGAATAAGGGAAGTAATTAAAGTCATGTAATCAAAGATCACGATTAATTTAATAATCATTAATCATATAATAATTACACTTTTGATTTATTTCTGAAAAACAGTATTGTTAATATTTGTTTATTATTTGCATACACAATTCTAACGAATTACTCATTTACTCTGATAGCATGTTTGTTTATGATCTTGTTATTCTTTTTTGTTTTATTTTCTTTTTTATTTTTATTACAATGGATTTTAATCGAGAATATTTCAATTTTGTTGTCCTTCATACGGGAGTATGTAATATTACATCACATAAATCTGTAAATAATAAAGTCAAATTTTGTATTAAATTGCTAGGCACAGTGCAATCAAGGCGATATGAAAAATATCATAATTATGCGTACAGAACATGTTCTTTACATGTAGAAATATGCATTACTGATTCTAATGAAATATAAATTATTTATAATTAAAGAAAAGTGTTAGTTTATTATAAATCGTACAGTAAAATTAATCAACGAATGATTAAGAAATCATAGATTTACGTATCGCAAAGTGAAAAACGTTATTACGATCATTGATTTATCATAACGACGATTAATTTTCAATATGATCATTACAATCACTATGATTACGTTCGTTAATAGATCACAGAAATGATTCTGAAATAATCGATACTGTCAAAATTTGTGAATTTTCTGCATTAACTATATCCGATTATGATTATATCGGCCGCCATAAAGAAAGTTCCCTTTCCATTCCATTTCTTTCTTCCTTTTCTTTTTTATTCGTCGTTGCATAAAAAAGAAAATACGATCGTTTTATAATATCTCGTAGGAGAAAAACAACGATGACCCTGATTCCACGATAAATCGATAAACGTTCATAAACGATCGATATGTAATTGTCATATAAGTGAAGCTTTCATGTAAATATTTCACATTAATTCGAGTATTTATCCGAGTACTCTGATACTTGTCCGATAACGTAGTATCAATGTATTGGCAAAAACAATTTAAATATATCGAAAGAATATACTCGAAGTATGGTTCTATGCGGAATGTCCATTTCGATCGAACAAAACGAACAATTCTCTCGTGTAATAAAAATAGATGTACAATGGGGTACGATTCGTAGATACGTATTTACCGTCGATAGATCGTAGAAGATGGCTTTCGATGCAAAGCAGAAAACGTTTCGAGTTTCCTTTCCCGTAATACCGCGAAGATTCCTGTTGATCTTACGAGCCGAGCACGATCGCCGCCTACATCCTCGGAGGTATTTATCGAGTGCCGGGTTAGTCGAGAAACATCGAGAAAGAGAACAATGGTGGACGATCGAGGCGACCATCCTCGTCAGAGTCATGTCCCGATAATTGATCTTAGGTAAACCGATACGGTTAGAACGGAATCTAATCGCGTCCATGTAATCGAGCTTTCGAACAAAATGTTATTCGAGTAAGACAAAATTAATATATTCCTGATCGGACGTTTTAGTATCAATTATATTTCAATAGTTAATAGTTAATAGTTGATAGTTGATAGCTGATAGTTGATAGTTTATAGCTGATAGTTTATAGCTGATAGCTGATAATTCATAGCTGATAGTTGAAAGTTGATAGTTGATAGCTGATAGTTGATAATTAATAGTTAATAGTTAATAATTAATAGTTAATAATTAATAGTAAATAAAACTGATACGATTAAAACGAATTTAATCCCATGCATGTAATCGAGCTTTCGAACAAAATGTTATTCAAGTAAAACGAAATTAATGTATTGCTGAGTGGACATTTTAGTGTTAATTATATTTCAATAGTTAATAGTTAATAGTTAATAGTTTATAGATAATCGTTAGTAGTTGATAGTTGATAGTTGATCGTTGATTGTTGATAGTTAATAGTTAATAGTTAATAGTTAATAGTTAATAGTTAATAAAGCCGATACGATTAAAACGGAGTCTAATCGCGTGTACGTAATCGAGCTTTCGAATAAAATGTTATTCGAGTAAGATAACTTTATCTTAACATGTATTTAATTTTAACACCTTGTTGATCGTACATTTTAGCGTTAATTAAATTTCAATACTTAATTAGTTAATGCTTAAGAGTCAATAAAACCGATACGATTAGAACGGAGTCTAATCGCGTGTATGTAATCGATTTTTTGAGAAAAATATAATAATCGAGTAAGATGAAATTAATAAATTGCTGATCCAACATTGTAGTTATTTTTTGTGTTAAATATTGTATTTCAAGAGTTTTTTCTTTTAGAATTGTTAAATTTGTCAAAAAGTAATTCCGGAATTACGAAATTTTATATCTGAATGAAGTATTATATTTAGTATAGTATAGAGAGTATATAAGTATTATACATATTATATAAATATTATATAAAACTATATTTATATAACATAGGTATAGTAAAACATAATATAATATTCTAATAAAGTATAGTAGATAATATATTATTTATACTATTAAAAAATACTTGATTAAAAAAGTCCAAGTAAAAATATACATTAGCATTCAGATATAAAAAATTCGATATTACTTGTTCGCCTCAATACATATATTTTCGATACGCGTACGAATTATAAATTTTTATCTATTGAAACTATTTTCAAGTAGAATACTTAGCAAAGACATCTCATTAAATCATGAGCAAAATTCATTCTCAGAAATATACGTATTCCACATTTCCATCAATGTTCGATTATTTCCCAAAAATATCGTTCGTAAGTACTTTTCTAATATCACAAATTATCTCTTGTCATCGTCAATATCAAAACGAGGAAGAAAATTAATTCGTATAAAAGAAACGAACAAAAAATGTAAGAATAATGAACTATAAAATGCAAGACATGCGCTTAAGAAAAAAAAAAAAAAAACAGAAAAGTAACACGAGATCATCTCTTTACCATCCAATCTTGATGCCGTATCTATTGTTATAATCAAAGTGAATGGAGATAAGAAAAAAAAAGCGAAGAAAAAACAGTTGATCAAAAACGTAAGAAGGAAAGAAAGTAAGTGTAATTCGTTCGTTACGATCGTAGATCGTACATCGTAGATCATTCAACGGAAGGCCGTTGTACGGATACGAATTCGAGTATAAAAACTCGAAGTGAGGAGGTTAAGGAGGAGAGACACGAGAAGAGGAAAGATGTATAAAAGGAAAATAACGATAAAAAATAAATTAAAATCATTAATAAATAAATAAATAATAATAATAATAAAATGGCGGGATAGAGAGAGAGAGAGAGAGAGAGAGAGAGAGAGAGAGAAGAGGGTCGGTCAAAGTTTCGAAGAGGTACATCGGTGTACGGCTGGGAGCAGCCGACAAAGTCCGAATCATTATGTCCGGCCCACGCATTCTTTCCGCGGCGGTCGTCGAGACCTGGCTCAGGCTCTCTTTTTGATCTTGGTCGTCGGGATTGAGGCAGTTGTTCTCTCTTTGCCAAGAAGGGGAGGGGGGAAAGAAAGAGATAGAGATAGAGAGAAGGAGAGAGAGAGAGAGAGAGAGAGAGAGAGGGTCCGGTGGTGGGCAAAACGGCCGAGGTGGTCCGAGGCTTTGCTGGTGGCCTGCTCTCGCACTTACACACTCGATCGCACATTCGATCTTGGGTCGCGAAGCACTACGTTCTCTCGACCTCGGACCCTCCGTCAACGGGGTTCTTACGTGGAAAAGACTCGAGGACCGACTACGACTACGACTACGACTAAGACGACTAAGACGACTAAGATGAGAATCAACGAGGACGAGGACGAGGACAAGGATGAGGACGAGGACAACTACCGACGTACAGGACGACGTCTATAACGAAACAGAAAACTGGAACGGCAAAACCCTTTTAGACTGCCGGCCTGTACGAAGGATCGTAGGAACCGGATCTCGCGGATCCCCTTCTTCTCCCCTTACCACCACCTCCTCCTCCTCCTCCTCCTCCTCGCCACCACCCCACAATCCCTCTCATCCCCTTTTACCTTTCGACTCTCGGACAACATGATTCTCAGGAGTTCGATAACGTGGGAGTAACTCTCTCATCTCCACGTAGCTTACGTTGGAAATCAAGGTGAGATATATTAATGTCTTCGGCTAAATGAAGAAGAGGAAGAGGAGGAGGAAAAGGATAAGAAGGTGGAGGTGGAGGAAGAGGAAGAAAATGAAAGTAAAAAATAATAAATAAAAGAAAAGAAATTCGATGCGAATGAAACGCCTCTACTTGATTGATCCCCCATGATGAGATACGCGATCATCATAAATCGTATTAAGGTTCAGTGATTATTAATCCCGCACCCACCGCGGTTATTGATAAGATACGTTTTATCTTGTTTTAGTTCATCCAATTGAAAATTGTTTGATAGACCTCCCTTCGGGTTTCGGCGGTATGTGTGTAAATATATGTTAGGTAATTACAACGATATTCGATTTTATCGAAATCCCATCGACGAAATTTCATTTATTCGGAACAAATAATTTTCACGTTACTCGTGTACACGTAATCATCTTGTTTACGTTTTTAAAGACGACGAAAGAAGAAGTAATGGGGTTTATCGTACAAAAGGTTATTCTCAATGGCGAGTTACCGTTAGATAATTAGGGTAATTTCGAAGTGAGTCGTAAAGAGAGAGAGAGAGAGAGAGAGAGAGAGAGAGAGAGAGAGAGAGAGAGAGAGAGAGAGAGAGGAGAGAGAGAAAAGTGAGAAGAGAGATTGTTCACATCTTTTTATTCGTCACATTTTTCGTATATAATATCTGATAATGATTAGTACGACGTTAGATGCGTATTTTTACTATAAACGAAAAGGAGAGAATAGAAAGAAAAATAAACGACAACCAACGTTTTTTTATTTGTTCAAAGATAGAATGTAGTCACAATCCGGCGTAGTTCACGTTGCACAATTCTTATTTATTTTGATTTAATTTTGTTAAATATAAGGTTTCTTTTTTTTAAATGTATTTTGGCTAATATTTAAAATTGCCGTCATTTTTAAACTATAAATACTATAGAAAATAATTTGATCTTAATATATTTGAGCATATTTAATTGTCAATTTGAACGTGCGTATCGTATAATTTGATTTTACATATATGTATATATATATTTGTGATGTGTGTCAATCTGTCGTACAGTTTCGATTTTTCTGTGGATATATACATAAGCGAACACACGTACACGTAGCACACACATATACATTTAGATTTTTGTATGAAAGATAATAATACAAAAATGTTTTTGTATGTCTCAAGTATTTTTGAAAATGATAGTTTGTTATACTTTTTGTTATATTGAGAATACAAGGAACTCTTTTACGGTCGTATTTGAACGTGTAAATTTAAACGTAATATATTTAATTATTAAATAGCGTATATTTAAATGTAATATATTTACTCCAGTGTAGTTATCGAATTATACCTTCAATTTTTTTTTTCGATAACGTTGAGTTTTTAAGAAATTTATTTTGATCTATCTAAAATCTAAAGATTGCAATTCATTAGAGAAAAATAAAAAAATCTAAATAAACAGTATGAATCGTCTTATCAGCATCGTATAGTGTTCAAAAATGATCGGATAACGATTGTCGGAAAGAAAAGAAAAAAAAATTGTAATTATCATTATGAAATATTCAAAAAAATAATTATCGATATCAAACTTACTTTTCCTTATTTTATCTAATATTTCTGTTTCGTTAATTGAATTTTATTTTAATACGTTATATTATCGTATATGGAAGCGCGATAATATCATTATTGACATCAGATGAATCTGAAAATTGTGAAATAATTTCAACGTACCGCAAGGAACACTTGCTCGATCGGACGTTTAGATAATTATTTTGGAATTTTTCGTGATCAACGTTTTGTAAGTTTTATTTCATAAATCGATATATCGAAATTGATTAATAATTAAGAATTTAATTTAACCTTCTATATAACCGGATCTCTTTTTTTACGCAAATCGTATTATCTGAAACTCATAACATAAAGTATACCAGTAATATATAACGATATTAAACTAATCGTAAACGTAATCTCTACTTAGCAAGAACTAACAGTCGTTTATGAACTGGCAATTAATTTTTAGTGACAACAAAATAAAAAAAAGAAACATAAAATTAAAGAATCGCTCAAAAATACATACGATGTTACAGATGATTAACGAAGAAACGACTTTGAACGCGAATAAAATAATGAATGAAATTGAATCGTATGAATGGACGATGGACAATCCAAAAGTTATAAAATGACTTTGAAAAAGTGATCGCCTCCTTTTCTAAACTCTTTTATGACAAATTTCAGGTTTTATGATCGGATCGCTAAGAAAGGGAAAAACATAATAAAGTTCAGTTCGGAAAGTTCGGAGAAAGATTTGGAATTTTTGAGAAAAGAATTTTTGAAGAATCACGTAAAAAAAACATTTGACCGATACAAAAACTTTCGACCAATCAATCCTGTGGGCAAACTACGTAACCGTGAAAGTGACCGTGCAAGGTCACTTCCGTCACACATCGTCCTCTGTCAAGGGTCTCGTCGCTTTGAAAAAATGTCGCGTATAAAGGAAGAGAGAAAAAGAATCCAAAAAGAAAAATAATAATAATAAAAAGGAAAAAGGAAGGGTGCGTTCCTCTTCGAAATCTAGAAAAGATCGTTCCATACGAGTTTATGATTACGAAGAAAATGACGTGGCGTAATGAGGTCAATCGTTCTCAAAGTATAATATTCCCTCGTCTTCTCTCGGCGCCAAGTAGCACAGTAAAATAATTATACGTTGCACGGGATGAAATCTACGAGAGTGTAGAGAGACGGACGGAGACAGAGCGAGAAAGAGAGAAAGAGAGAGAGAGAGAGAGAGAGAGAGAGAGATCGAGTTCGTGGAAAAGGGAAGCCATCGATCGATCGTTCTTCTACGCGTGCTTCCTTCTTGCTTTCCACGCGTTCGATTATCACCGAGACGTTAAAGAGAGAGAGAGAGAGAGAGAGAGAGAGAGAGAGAGAGAGAGAGAAAGATGAAAAAAAGAAAGATTAAAACGTTGAAATATCGTCGCGATCGCTGCAGGTGCTGCTACAGCCCTGCTTGATGCGTACAATCGATTGGAATGACGTTTCTCGAAGAAGACGAGATTGTAATTACTGGCCCTAATGAAGGCAGAGAGACCTGCGATCGATGATCACTCGTAATTTGGTGAGGTTCGCTTAGGCGATTAGAAGACCTTTTCTTCTCTCTTTCTCTCTCTCTCTCTCTCTCTCTCTCTCTCTCTCTCTCTCTCATTCTTTCTATCTATCTTCCTTGACCTCATCCGATCCTTTCTTGGGATCTATCGAGGTGGGATCGTAACCTCTCTCGTGAAACAGGAAAGAAGAAGAGTCTCAGAGGCTTCCTTCGAAAGGTCTGTACGCACGGCAGACGGCAATAAACGTAATTTACCCGATGAGTTTGTCTCTCTCTCTCTCTCTCTCTCTCTCTCTCTCTCTTTCTCTATCTATCTATCTCTTTCTCTCTTCATCTTCTTCCTCTTCTTCTTCTTCTTCTGCTTCCTCTTCTTTATCTATCTCTCTGTCTTTTTTTTCGTTTTTTCTTATCCTCCCTTTTACGCCTTACGTATTCACGACTTAATAAAGAAACGTCCTCCTCTGCGTACGTACGCATGTATATGTACGCGTGTGTGTATACGTGGAAATGAGATCGAGATAATTGTGATCTTTATATACGTACGAGAAAGAGAGAGAGAGAGAGAGAGAGAGAGAGAGAGAGAGAGAGAGAGAGACGGAGAGAAAGATTCTTTCGAGATGGGGGAAAAAAAAATTCGATCGTGATAAGGTTCAACGTTTTAGCGACTACAACCTACTAAATTTCCTTGTACTATCTTTCAAATGTATGACCGTGTGTTGTACTGTATATCCCGAAGATTCCTCCCACCGATAATAGTTTGATTAAATAATCGAAACCCAAGAGATAACGTAACGCATTGGGCGTCGATGAAATTTTCTTCTTACTCGAAAGAGGCTGGCTGGGCGGTTCCTTGAGTTCCACGAATCCCGAGACCGAATGATCGATGATACGTTAATTAAATATGAGATCGATTTATACGATTCGCAAATTCGCGAGTTATAGTAAAAGTAACGAAAGTGACTTCGCGTTTGTAATTTACATGTCCGAGGTAAAAAATTTGTTGACTTCTTTTCGTTCTTACCGAGAGTCAGACTACCTTTTCTTTGAGAATTCAATTATTTCTTGTGGGATAATTAAATTACTGCGTTAAGAAAAGTTTTATTGTTCCGTATTGTCTATACATACATACATATATATATATATATATATATATATATATATATATATATATATTAAAAGTATGTGATAAAAATTGCAGATTAAATCGGAAGTTTAACGGTTTGTAATGGTTTTTTGTTTTTTTTTTGTTTTTCGTCTTACACGGGACACCTCGCATTATCGATTTTAAATTAATTGAATATACTAATCAATTATAATTTAAAAGAAAATTATTAAACGCGTATAGATGAATTTTTCCTTTCGTCTTTTTTTTTTAAATTATTAAAAATCTTTAATATACAGAGAATCGTTTCGTTTTTATTTCTTTAAACGGATTATCAAATTTTTACGTTATGCGAACGTTAATACTATATCTTCGTGGGAAAAAAATTCCGAAGAACTACGAGCGAAAATTATATACACTGTTAATCGAACAACGTCTGAGATATTAGAATATTTACGAAGAAATCTGATTACAAGATGTCGATACTGTGCGTATAAGAAGATAATAAACATTTTAAACATTTATTGAATCAAGTGAGCGATTATTATTTTGGTCCTTTTGTTATTATAAATCAACTTTGAAATTATTTTGTTTTCAATTAACATCTATGTAGTGACTAAATTTATTCTAAGATCTTTACGTATGATCTTTTTCTGTTTTATTTTTTCAGTACTTTTTAAATTTTTTGTTTTTGTTTTAGAGTGATGTAAAACGTAAAAAATTTGCACTTATACGCCCTAATATCTCCTTAATTATTAACTTTTGGTCTGTACTCGTTTAATAATTTTGGAAAGATGATTTGTTGAGATATCTAATTAAATAAAACAAAAAGAACTACAGTATTGCACAAAAATGAAGAAAGACGAATTAAAAATCATTGAACTTTCGGTTTGATTGAAATTCAAGCGTATTTTATATTTCATACTCTTCAAATATATTTTACGCACGAAATCATGAAGCATTTCTAAATATGAATATACAAATAATATATATTTAATATAAAAAATAAAAAGAAAAATACGAAAAGTATAATAATATAAAATATAAGGAACACATATTTTTTTTTTATTGCAACCCCTAATAAATAAGATATTCAATTAATCCGTATAATAATAATAATAATCATAATAAGAATATAAATAACTGTAATCTCGATTTTGAAATTTCAAAAAGCTAAAAAAAAATTGTTTCTCCCTCGAAAAAAAAAAACATAGAAAATAAAAGTAATCAATCAATCATCAATACATGTACGAATATAAACTATAATGCACTTTTATTTTCATACAATATACATACATGCGTTTCAGGAATGCGATAAAAGAACAATTGTTCCAGGAAGGGTACAATTTACAATGACCTTGGGTATACAATAACCGAGGTGTCACGGATCACCGAAACGAACTAAACTCTCCCATACGCTTTTTTATTTTTTCCTTCTCCTTCCCCCCTCCCCAGCCCTTGTAATTAAATACCGAGTGCCGCTCTTAAAGCGACGATGCAATTAGTATTTCCCTCTTCTCCTCACAACTTCGCTCTCACATATTTCCATCCGAAACTCGCCCATCCTATCCTCCGTAATTTTTGTTTTCCTTTCTTTTACTTTTCTCTCTCTCTCTCTCTCTCTCTCTCTCCCGTCTTTTCTCATCTCTGTTCGCATCGCAAGTACCGATAATACGTAAGTACGCAAGCCTTGCGTAAAAACTCACATGTAACTTGGTGCATCGGATTAACGACGTGGTTTGCACGTACACCAAACAAGTATACTTATATCGTTTCAATATTTGTATGTATAAGTACACACACGCACGCACACACATATATATTTCTATATAAATATACGTATGTACATATGTATAGATACACGTTCGTTTAAACGTTTTAAGTATAGCAAGTTATAGTGAACTTAACGACCGGTGCGTTACAGTAGTACTTGTAGAACGTAACGCCCACGTGGGTTTTTTTTCTTCAAAACGAAATAAGATTTTATCGTATTTACGTATCTCCCTCCATTGCTACGAGCCGGTAACGAGCCATTAATTATTATACCACCACTTGTCTAATTCTTTCGTAATAATCATTCGCTCTAGAAATTTCATTGCTAAGCATAGAAAACAAATTTACCTTGGTTGACTACCAGACATGAGTTTACAATGCGATACATACATGGAGGATTATTATTTTACTTTATGGTACACGCAAACGTGTACGGTTTAGAAGCTAAATATTTAATTCCACGAAAAGGTACACTACGAAGGAGAGAGAGAGAGAAGGCCAATGGGTTGTTCAAAGGATATTAGCGACAGATGCGTACCACCGAAGAGCCAATTTAACGGTTGCCACGAAAGCGGATCGAGTTGAGCCTTTGGGATGCACCGGTCGAGTTGCTGGTTGCATGAGACGACTAAAAAAGATATGGGAGGAGTGTGGAATGAGTCGAAAATATCAGAGAGAACAACTCTCATTTTAACCTCTTCTAAATGTCCCCTACCCTCCCAAAATCACTCTCGTCGTATGACATATATCCGTCCTCACAAAAGAGTCCGACCCGATCCGCGAGATACGTTACAGTATAAGAGAATGAGAAATGGTGAGGAAGAGAGAGAGAGAGAGAGAGAAAGAGAGGAAAGGGGAGTGGGGGAAATACTTGGCCAATAACGTGCGTGTTGCACGCGTTGCGTGTACTTAAAAACATGACAAACATGTATTCGAAGTTCGTTGAAAAGAAGTGGTCTAATACTTTGTTCTCACAATCCAATATTCATGTATTCTTCTTTATATCGTATTTTTTTTTTATGAAAAGAAACACAAAAAAAAAGAAAGAAAAATAAAAGAAGCAGCAGTTGGTGATTTTCAATGTTTTAATCATCGAACAAAAATAATGCGTCGAAATTAAATACATTTTGATAATTGTGATACTTTTGATAAATACGATCATCATGATTATGTACGAAAACGCGTTAGCATGTATTTGAAATTTGTTGTAGAAAAGAAGAGGTCTACCAGTTCCTTCTCATAATTCACATATTCATGTATTCTTCTTCATATCATATTTTTTTTTGTGAAAAAAAAATAAAAAAAAGAAGTTATAGAGGGTTCGCGTGTTAAGTAAATATGTTAATGGAGACGAATCGGATAAAAATTTGCTAACACTTTATTTAACAGTGATATTTAATATAACGAAATAAAATAACTATAATATAATTATAATATAATTATAAATTTATAATATAATTAAACATTTATATATATGTATATATATATATATATATACACATCATTTTTTCTGTAAAATCCGATAAAGAAATTAGGTTACAAAGATTTTAACGTGTTAAAAGATACTCAATAGTAAAGATCGCATATCATATAGTTCTTTGTTATGATCGATCAACATCGTTCTCCCTGTGGACCAGTTTTCTATAATATAATACAACTCCGGTCTTCTGTAGTTCCGACAAGAGACACGATGACGTATTCGACACAATGACAAACCGTAAAGAAAAATAGAAGAGGGTCGAGAACGTCCTCCCCGTGGATTCGAAGTTGTGGGGAACTATATAGGTATCCGACATGGGGAATACCAAATGGATGGAAAACTCAACGTCGAGGGTACTCGGACGTCGTGACGTGGCATAAGGATCATCACGGTGTGGGGTTCCGTTGAGATTTTTCGACCGAAAAAATATTTGCCTCTTGTGTGGACTCGATGGGAAGCTGACAAACGTATTCGACTGTTTATTGTCGAGGGATCATCAAATAGGAGAAGGGAGACTTGATCCGATCGATATTGTTCGTTCACGTTCTATTTTCGTAAACTACTATACATATATATATATATATATATATATATATATACACACAGGTGAGCCTCCTATATAAAAAGAAATTTTCTATACAGTGTTATATCGAGAACTCTGTTATACGAGATCGAATTATTTTATTATTATTTTATTAAAATCAATAAGAATTTTTAGAAAATATACAATATATATATATATATATATATATATATATATATATACATAATATTATATAATATATATGCTGACGCACGAGAGAGCGAAGTCGAACAACAAGCGTTTTTCTTTCCTTATTTTGTTTTTCTAACTTCTATTCCTTTGTAAAGATTATATGTGTTGACGCACGAGAGAGCAAAGTCGAACAACAAGCGTTTTTCTTTCCTTGTTTTGTTTCTCTAACTTCTATTCCTTTGTAAAGATTATCCTCTCTTGGATAAAAGAGGCCTCTAAGAGCAGATAATTCGTTTTTGATCCGATTATCGACTTTGCCTATTCTTGCTTCAATGTTCGTTCTTCCCATTCTCTTTTTCTTGCCTGTTTGTTTCCGTCGGGTCGCGCCTTCAAGTGTAAACACGTTACAGAAACACTATGTACGATCACTTCAACGAAGACATTCTTCGATAGCATAAACAATTTTGAGGTAT